>SJYX01007666.1:113242-174100 GCA_006410675.1 Oreotragus oreotragus | reverse complement strand
GGAGAATTTTGAGCATTACTTTACTAGCGTGTGAGATGAGTGCAATTGTGCGGTAGTTTGAGCATTCTTTGGCATTGCCTTTCTTTGGGATTGTTTAGTTCTGTGTAATTTTATTGTAAATGTACGTTCCTCTGACTACCACAGTCAAGATAAAGAACAGTTCCATCACAAGATGTGCATTTGTTTTTACGTTGTTGTTCAGTTGGTAAGTCGTGTCCACCCATGAACTGCAGCACGCCAGGCTTTTACGTCCTTTGCTATCTCCCGGAGTTTGCTCAGTCACGTCTGTTGGTCAGTGATACCATCCAACGATTTCATCCTCCTTCTCCTCCTGTCCTCAGTCTTTCCCAGCATCAGGGCCTTTTCCATTGAGTCCACTTTTCATATCAGGTGGTCAAATTATTGGAGCTTACTTTATTAAAAAAAAAAAAAATATATATATATATGTATGTATGTATACGTCATTAAAATCATTTTAGCTTGATCAGTTCTCGTGTATTATTTATGGGTCACTGGAGGGGGAGAAAGCTCTGTTCACGATGCTCATAATGTCCGCCTCCCCTTTTTTCCATTGTCTTTGCTACCATTTCACTTTGGGTTCTTCTCATCCTTTATCTGGCCGGATAGAATAGCTTCCAAAGTTGGCCTTTAAACACTGTGAGTTCAGAGATCTGGTCTGTTTGTTTTATCAGGTGATATGCCTGGAACACAATAGGGATGAATGACATGGACACTGCTGCAGTCAGAACTGTGTTTAATAAAAGCACAAAACTGGTTATGTCTTTTCTCCTTGGAAGTCTTTAGTAGCTTCCCATCGCCTATAAAATGGCATCTAATCTGCATACCATAGTATTTCAAACCCTTCACAGTCCGGCCAACCTACTTTTTGAAGCTGTAGCAGATTCCAGATCCCCTATCTTGTTCTGCAGAACCACTCCCTCCTTCATTCTCTGAGCCTCCCCTGCACTTCTGGATCATCTTCCTTCATCCTAAAATGGCCTTTCTCTTCTTACTCATTGAACTCAATACTGCCTTTGCAAACAATTATTTACACTTCCTGTACTATGAGATATAGCTCCCATTTAACAGACTCAGCAACTGAGGTTTGTAGATAATATCTCAGCGCCCGCAGTTAGTTTGGCACTAAGGAATGACAATGTTGGTGGACTCAAAGACAGGGTATCTAATTAAAAATCTTATAATCATTTACTATTTCATCCTGTAGGTTGTTCAGTTTCAATCAAATCTCTTAAGGGGTTTACTTTGACCTAAGGAGATAGAAAAATAGATTTTCTATGTTTGATGTTTATCTCACAGATTCTTGAGANAGTCCTGACCTGGCTCTTGCTACCTCCCCAACCGGCCCTGGCGTTTGATTCAGGGATTCGTGTTCTTTGTGGGCTGCCTTGGGCTTCTTAAAACTCTAAAAACCCTGCGGGAAAACCAGGAGCCGGGGTCTTTTGCTTCAGGGGCTGAGAGATGTTTATAGGGACAAAAAGAGTGAGAAAGACACTGAGTTTTTAAAACTAGTTTGTTTTTGGACTTGTGCATCTGCATCTCTCTTGCCTACAGGCCCACACCTACCCTCAGGCCTCCTTTCTCTACCCTTCCCGGTCCCCTCGGCTTGGGCTGACCCTGTTTGAGACCACAGAGAGGTGTTTTTAACCTTCAGTCTCAGTAGCTTTCTGCATCTGTTCTACACACTTATTGCTAGCGTGGAATGTGATAACCAGCTATCCCCTACCCTCAGTCTCCTCCATCCTTGACTTAAATATTTTTTATCTTCCCATCTTAGGGTGTATGGGTTTCCTTTCTCCCTTTCCTTAAAACAAAAGCAAAAACAAAAAAGGGGAGGGGTGGGAGGGAGGNCTTATTGCTAGCGTGGAATGTGATAACCAGCTATCCCCTACCCTCAGTCTCCTCCATCCTTGACTTAAATATTTTTTATCTTCCCATCTTAGGGTGTATGGGTTTCCTTTCTCCCTTTCCTTAAAACAAAAGCAAAAACAAAAAAGGGGAGGGGTGGGAGGGAGGGACGGAAGAACAGGAGAAGAAAAAGAGAGGCCTCGCTGTCCATCATTTTAATTATACTAAGTTCACATGCTCCAGCCGTAATGTATATTTTAGGCAGAGCCCAGTGTCTTTCAAGAACATTCTGGTAATGTCGGAGGCCTGGATTTGTTGCCTGCTCGTCCCCCCGTGCAGCAGCGGCCTGTTTTCCTCCCCCTGTTGTGTGTTTTTATTATTTTCCCTCTGGCTTAGATGTGTCAATCATTCTCTCCCTGCCATTGGTTGGAGAGTTTGCGTCAAAAAGTTGCCAGAGAGGCGCTTTCTCAGCAAATCTCCCTGAGAGCGGAACCGACCTCAGCTCCAACTCAGCCTCCACTGTTATTAAAAATAAAAATCGCTAGAGAAGCCCTCCTCAAGTCTACTTTGTATGTATCGCAGAGGGGCCCACGCACGTCTCGAACTTGAACGACTTTCCTCGTTTTCTTTTCTTTAGAAAAATATTTTTCGTTGTTTGACTTTTTGTGGAACGATGAAGATTACAAGATATCTAACTCAATACTCTTGATTTCTTTTAGGCTAGCTGGCTATTTGGAATTTTGAAGGATAATTTGATTTTTTTCCTCTAACCCCCCATGTGGCTGTAAGGTAAGTGTCTGTCTTGTCTGTCTATAGCCATATCTGTGTGTCCCTCTGTCTACCACCACCCCAGTACCTCTAACAGACCCACTGGTGCACCTTTGAGAACGTGGAGTTTTCTAAAGGCGGATGTATTTTCTTCCCTTTGCAAAATTCTGAGGTGCAGTAACGACCACTGCGAAAAATTTATTATCTGGGGATAAGGACGAGAGTGGGAGGGAGGGAGGGAGCGCGCTCCTGCGGTCGGTGCTTTAGCAAAACGTCGTGGAAACCCTGCGAATCTGATGTGGGGTGTTTTGGAGGGGGGGTTGGTTGTGGGTTTATGTCAACGCCCATTCTGGGTTTCTCCCTGCGATCTTTGCGTTTTGGCCATCAGATGTATTTGGGGTCATTTGGATTGATCACAAGGACGTTTTAAGAGTCCGGGACAAAAAGACCCAGATGTAGCTAGATGAATGGATAGATGGATGGACGGATGGTGGTGATGATGATAATGTGAGCGCTTCCCAGGGCCCGCGTGCCCAAAGCCCGGCGCGCCCGCGGGTCGGCGAGCACCGGTGGGCGCCCTTCGAGCCCCTGCCTGCCCCATATGAACGTTAGAGGAAACCCCAGAGGATAACCGAGCAGGCAGGGAGCGCCGGCATCTCGTCCACCCCGTGCTCGCCGCTCACTCTTTTCGGCCCCCTCTACCCCAGCCAAGAGAAGCTCACTGAGGTTTTCAGCCTCTTCCAGAGGGCCTCCAAATCTCCTTTTTCTTTTTGATCACCATTTTCCCCACCTCCGGGGAGGAGAAAAAACACCCGGCAGTGCCATAATCCCCCATGGCTGTTGTGTGTTGTGGTCCTAGATCCAGCGAGTGCGCCAGGGTCGTTTCACAACGGGACTGCCGGGGCCGGTTCCGGGCCCGCCCCGCGCAGCCCTCCTCGCGCACCTGGGGTGGGCAGAAGTGGCAGCGAGTGGCCCCTGCTCCGCCGGAGGCCGAGCAGAGCCGAGGACTGCAGTCCTTCGGGTGGGAAGGCTGCCCCTCGGTAGTTCTCGGATGGGGCCAGCGGCCGGGCCTGCTGCGCGCTCCTCTCCCAGGCTCAGGGACCCCCGGGCGTCGCGGGCCGGGTCGCGCCGGGACAAGCCAGGCGCAGAAGCCCAGCCTCCAATCTCGGTCCGCCCGGGGAGAACCAAGAGAAGGCCTCAGCCAGCACCCAGCCTCGGCGGCGAGTCGCGCCGCAGATTCCTAAGACTTCGTGTTGAGGCGTTCAAGTCACTCTTGAGGTCCTAGTCTGGTTTCAGGATACAATTTTTGAAACCCAAGCCCCCGTCAGAATTCCGCCCAGTCGGCTTCTTCCTCCTTTGCAGACCGAAGTGGGGTGTGGGGGCCGAAGGCCGAGCTGCGTTGCCCCCGAAGTGGTGGAATGCTTGCGGAGGTACGGGGAGGTCACTCCTGGAAGTTCTCCCTCCACCCCAGAGCTTCGGGGTCAGGGTTTCTCCTGCCCACCTCGGGACTCTTCCTGTCTGCAAAGTTATTAGCAAAAGAGAGGAGGTGAAGAGGAAACTCCTCCCCCGCCAAAGGCAGGTAGACACCCAGACCTGTGCTCTCAGAGCTCACACCAGGGCTTTCTCCTCGCTATAATGAATAGTCAAGGCCAACCCTTTTGGCACGTTTCTTCCTCTCTCCCGTGCGGGTGGCAGCGTCGTTCGATTCCCTGAGGCCAGAAACTTTTTGCAGATGTGACTTAGCGTTTTGTACATTCATTTGCTAGCCCAGGCACAGTGTTAAATTTAGGAAGACATATCAGTGTACAGTGCTCCTGAAGTGGACGTATGGAAACATAAGTATCCACAGGAAAGACAATGTGTTAAGTGCGGTTGTGGAAATAGGCTGGTGGACTTATGGGAATATCTAGGGAAAGTGGTGCTGGGAGGACTTCCTGGAGATGTGATAACTCAGTAGAAGTTTTATTAATGAATCGGAGCTGACCAGATATTGGAGCAAAGGAAGGAGAAATGCATGCCAGGGAAAAGGGAAAGCTGGTTGGTAGGAGGAATTACAAGTCAATAAGCATTGCATGGAGGATCTGTAGTGGCTCAGCGGTCAAGAATCTGTCTGCAATATAGGAGGTACCGGTTCCATCCCTGGTTTGGGAAGATCCTCTGGAGAAGGAAATGGCAACCCATTCCAGTATTCTTATCTGGGAAATTCCATAGACAGAGGAGCCTGGCAGGCTGCAGTTCACGGGGGTCACAAAGAGTCTTAGCAACTAAACAAAAACAACAGAGCGTTTCGTTTAAGAGTACAAGGTGGGGAGGAGTGAGATTTAGGGTGGAAGAGGATTGTTGACCTGTAGGGTGTGTATGGAGCCATTGACAGAGATAAACTTGGCTGAATTCATCTTCAGGAGTGTATAGTTGTATTTCCTTATTTCACACAGTTTTATTATTTTGCAGAAACCTCTTTTCAGGAAAACATGAATTAGCTGTACAGTCATGTCATCTCTCCTTGGCTAAGTACTGAATGCTGTAACTTTCATGTGTATGTAAGTTAAAGACTGGAAGAAATGTGTTCTGTGATTTATTTTCCTTCCCATTAAGGAGCATCATCCCCCATCTTCCTACTTGAGGAGCATCTGGTAAATTGGTGTTGAAATCATTTCTAAATTGATTTAAGTCACTATGCAAGTTTTCTTTCCTGAGAGCTCCGTAGAATTAGGCATTTCTTTTGAAATACATGATTTTAACTACTCCATTTTTCTATATTGCACCTTTGCCCCTGACTCTTTTTTTTTTTTAACTGTTGATGCTGATAATCTAAAAGATATTTTTAAAAATCAGATGACTCCCCCTCTTTTTCTGATTTCCATGTTTTAAATCCTTAATGTCTCCTTATTCTATGTCCCATAATCTTCCTTGTTGCAAAAACACATCAGGGGGACTTCTCCAGTGGTCTAGTGGTTAAGACTCTGTGCTCCCAGCCTGCTGTAACTGAAAATCCCGCAGGCTGCAGCGAAGATTGCAGATCCCATGTGCTGCAACTACGATCCGATGCAGCCAAATAAATAAATATTTGAAAATTAAGTAAAATGTCAAAGAATCAAACCAAAAATGTTCAAAAGCCCACCATGAGTTACTTGCAATGACACATGACCACATCAGCGCTCCGGTTTTGCCTATTTCCATAAGCCGTTTTGTCGTGAGCCCTGCTTTGCAGGAAGACGATGAGGGGGTGAACTCAGGTTACCTTTCTTTAGTTCCCAAATGTGCACATGGATGCATGGAATTATTTGGTGTTTACAATAAAAAATATTTCATAAGTATTTAAAAAATAAAATATAAAGAGGTGTTTACCATTCAGATAAATAGAATATTATTTATTATAGGCCTCATTTTTTTTTGTATTTCTTTTAATTTTTTTAAGTTGGAGGAAGGATAATTGCTTTACAGTGTTGTGTTAGTTTCTGCTGTACAAAAACATAAATCAGCTATGCATGTGCTTGGTTACTCAGCTGTGTCCAACTCTTTGCGACCCCATGGACTGTAGCCCGCCAGGCCCCTCTGACCATGAGATTCTCCAGGCAAGAATACTGGAGTGGGTTGCCATTTCTTCCTCCAGGGGATTTTCCTGACCCGGAGATCGAACCCTCATCTCTTGCGTCTCTTGCATTGGCAGGCAGATTCTTTACCTATGAGACAAGGAGGAAGAGAATCAGCTATATACTATATATATGTATATATACACACATATACACATACATATATCCCCTCCGTCTTGAGCCTCCTACCTACCCACCTCATCCTGCCTCTCTAGGTCATCACAGAGCACGAAGCTGAGCTCCCAGTGCTATACAGCAGGTCCCCACTAGCTATGTGTTTTCACACGACAGTGTACATTTATGTGTGTGTGTGTGCAGGCTCAGTCTTGTCTGACTGTTTGCAACTCTTTGGACTGTAGCCCGCCAAGCTTCTCTGTCCATGGGATTTCCCAGGCAAGAATACTGGAGTGGGTTGCCATTTCCTCCTCCAGGGGATCTTCCTGACCCAAGGATGGAGCCTGTGTCTCTTGTATCACAGGCAGATTCTTTATCCATTGAGCCATTGAGGAAGCCTAGTAGTGTATATACATCAATACTACTCTCTCAATTTGTCCCACCCTTTTCTTCCCCCTTGGTGTCTACAAGTTACAGGCCTAATCTTGATTTCATCCTTTGTCCTGTTCATAGGTTAGAAAAAGATCCGACCTCAGAGTTGGAAACCTGGAATTTGGACTAAATTCTACCTCGTAATTCTTAATGTCCTTAAATAAGTCATCTGTCTCACTTCCCTGACTCACTCAGTTCTTATGTGTAAATCAAAAGTACGGGTAGGTGTTGAAGAATTTTCTAAGTCTGCCTGTTTAAGACTTGGGGCTTCCCAGGTAGCTCGGTAGTAAAGAATTCACCTGCCCATGCAGGAGACACAGGTTTGAGCCCTAAGTTGGGAAGATCCTCTGGAAATGGAAATGGCAACCCAGAACAGTATTCTTGCCTGGGAGATCCCATGGACAGAGGAACCTGGCAGGCTACAGTCCTTGGGGTTGCAAAAGGGTTGGATACAACTTAGTGGCTAAATAAGAACAAGGCATAGGAATCAATAGAAACTTCTCCTGATAAATAGATAACTTCTACTGATACTAGATAGTAAGTATCTAAGAGTGAATTCTTGTGATGTGGTAAGTATATGTTTATCTTCATTAGAAACTTCCAAACTGTTTTTCCACAACTGTCCTAGCATTTTGTACCCTGCCAGCAATGTATGTGAGTTGCAGTTGCTTCACATCCTCACCAGCGTTTAGTATTGTCGGTCTTGTGAATTCCTATGAATGTGAAGAAAACAAAAATTTCTTTTTCAACTGTAGTAGAAACTCTAAAACTTATACAAGTTACTCTGTATAATTTAGGGATGTCAGAATTAGCATATTCCTTGATGAATATTGAAAATATTGTTTTATTTTCTATTATACCATTTTTAGAATCTCTAATCACTTACATGTATATATGACATCCATTGATGTTTCTGTAGGAGATATATATATGTGTGTGTGTGTGTGTGTGTATATGTAAGCATATTTATTCTCATTCCTACTTTTCTTGTTTGTTACAATGTCATGAACAATTTATCTTCTTTCATAATCTACCACATTTCTTAAAAAGCAGGCTCTTATTGCTAGTAGTTGAATATATCTATCTAATCAGAAGATGTCATCAGGAAAGTGAGAGAATCTTTCCTAAAAAATGCATCTTTATGTAACAGATTTAGGATATCTTTTAAATCAAGTATGAAGATACTACTAGTTCAGTGACCAATTTTACATGTTAAGGTGTTTTTTTATCAAGCATGTATTTATTGGTTTACAGTTAAGTCTGTCATGAAAATATTTTGATCATAACCTCTCCAGTGATTTACTGAGTGGTTGATATGACATAGACCAACCAGCTAGTCTTCTGAGTGACTGGATTAGAGAACAAAAGGACGCTTCTTCTAACGTTCATAGGAGAATGAGGTAGTGAGCCAGTTGACGAAATATGTAATCAGAACTTCTCACCCCAGGATTCAGACAATGTCTCTTCTCATTTTGTAAAGTTCGCCTGTGGATCTTCTTTATGTACTATTGCCTTTAGAGATAACAAATTTTCACAGAGTTAGAAAGCAGTAGAATACATTTAGCACTGAATCTTTACTGAGGATAGTTTAATCTTTCTCTGATGCAGAAAGCACTTTATAATTTTATAGCTCCACAGCTTTCATTATTGTGAATGCCAGTTATATTGGCTAAGAGCAGAAGTAATGTTGGATCAAAAGTCTCTGCTAACCAAACCTCGGACTGGGGGAGATGGACCTGTGTTTACCCATATACATCTCTTTATTTTAAATTATATATAAAATTTTTCCATTTTCATTTCCTTAGGTTTCCCTACAGGTTCCCCCCCCACCCCGAGCCCAGCCTTCTCTGAATATATACATCACTCTCAGTTTCCTTAACAAAAGTACAATTTCAGGCTTTCTCTATGTGAAAACCATGACAAAGTGATTTTATAGCCAGTTCTGAAAGTGACTAAACTTGACAACAATTGTATTTTATGACAACTTCTCCTTTCATGTCCCCGGCCTACTTTTATATCAGCATTTTTTTTTTTACTCCAAATGTGAACAATTTCATATCTCTGCATTGGCTGAAAACAAATCCCTTTACCAGGAAGACATTTTAATGGAGAAGAGCATGATTCACTTAAGCCACCGAGCCTTTACACCTTAACTCTGTAATATTCAATTTCTCACTCACCAAGAGCCAAAGCCTTTTTTTTTTTTTTTTTTTTTTTTGGTGGTTTGTGTTCCTAGGGGTTGGAAAAGAATTAGTATTATGGAACTAAACCAGATTAAGGGGGAATGTGAATTAGATTTGGTAACAGATGGTGCTGTGGAAATTAAAGGTTCTTTGNGGAGCCAAAGCCTTTTTTTTTTTTTTTTTTTTTTTGGTGGTTTGTGTTCCTAGGGGTTGGAAAAGAATTAGTATTATGGAACTAAACCAGATTAAGGGGGAATGTGAATTAGATTTGGTAACAGATGGTGCTGTGGAAATTAAAGGTTCTTTGCGAATGGAAGCGACAGCAGCTTGTTTCTCTTCTCTCTGTCTCTCCGTTCGGGCACTTGATAGACGGGTATAAATCACAACAATCCTGTCTTGACAGCCAATTTCGAGAATTTGATCTGGTTAAAGACATGGCTTTCCTGCTCCACTCCCTGAAACCTGCCTCTATTTTATTTTAACACAGCCCCTTTCATATTCAGAAAAACGGACTCACCTGCCTCCCTGTAATGAAATTTTTCTTAATTACAGTTTTAGCTCTTCCGTGTTAATTACTCTTCCGTTCAGCCTGAATTTTCATCGAATCTCTGAGGAATTTTTCCTTCTCTTTTTTTCCCCCCACCATTTTTACTCATCATCTGCTTTTGTTGTTTCTAAAGATGCTTTTCACTGTCAGAAGTTCTTGTTAGAGGCGCTGTTTGAGAATCCTAATTATCAGAATCATTATTTGAGAAGAGAGATGCTTTCATGGGAAGTAGTAAAGTTATCAGATCAGAAAAATTGTAGAGGTGTCGGAAGCAGTCACTGAAATAGCAGATAGTTGAACAAAATTGCAGGAAAAGGTGAGTGACAAGGCTTTTTTTTTTTTTGGTTGATAACAGCTGCAGAAATGTCTGCTCCATCAACTAAAATAAGCCCCACCAAGTAAAAACATGTGTACACGATGTGGCCAAACCAGTTTGCGTCTGTGTTGACCTTATGATGATCTGGGAAATCTGAATTAAAGCGCAGAGAATCTGAATGAGAGACACGAAGTTCTGAACATACTGGCTGGACTCTTTATAACCAGACCCTCAGGTCTGACCAGCTTTGGAGACAAGAACTAAAGTTGTCTCCGTCCACGTGCAAGTTTGGACTCACGACCTATCAAGGAAAAGAAAATAGAAGAAAGGGGGAAAAAAATCACTCCTGAAATGAAGAGAAGATTCTTTGAGCGAGCAACTAACAGTTGGTAGAAATGAAGCTTCCTACTGGCACTCAAATCAAATGTAGTAACAACTCAAGGACTCCCCGCTGCTTGCTGACAGCGTGGCGTCACACTCTGGGACAAACATTCACTTAAACACTGATTGCAGGGAATTGCCCTTTCCGCCAAACACACACACACACACACACACACACACACACTGCAAATTGTTGAATAACTTTTTCTTTCTCCTACAGCACACACACACACACACCCCCAATGCAAGTTGTTGAAGTACTTTTTCTTTCTCCTCCAGCACACACACGTGCACACACAAACACGCACTGCAAGTTGTTGGAGTACTTTTTCTTTCTCCTCCGGCACACTCAGCACATGCACGCACTGCCCTGACTTCAGCAGTGGCTGAGTGCAGTAGCAGTCAAGGAAACAAACAGAAGTTTGGGAAGTACACTTTCATGCCATAGCCCTTGCTCTCAGGTCTCATCTGAGTCACAAGCCAGTGTGGGTTTTATTTGAGTAAAGTGTATATGTATATATGTATATATTTTAAAGGCCAGGAGTTATTTTAGAAAGCACTTCAGCACATCGTCCCATCTGACAAGTAAGAAAGAGAGGATCAGAGTGCCTTAGTGGCCTGCCTTAGGTCACTCAGCCCCAGGTCCCCACCTGGAAGCACACGCCTCCTCCCTCCAGCCCTATAAGAAGGCAGGGTTTCCTGAGAAATGAGAGAAACAGACAAAGTGTGGGAACTCTGGTGTCCTACATTTCTGAATCAGTTTTCCAGAACTGAGAAGATTTTAGAAATTTTTCTCTGCATGCTTGTCTTTGGGTCTTTGACTGACAAACCACCACTGAGTCCTTCCGATCTGAAATCCTGGCCCCTCGGTGGCTTCCACTGGCTTCGCTGGATGGTGTCTCCCTGCTGCATAATCCCTTTTACAAAATCCATTCTGCTACAGAACAAATCCTTCGTCACTTCTATGGCTTGAATTAAATGTATGTGTGTATCTATGTTATTTTTCCTTGCCTGCAAATAGTGGCTTGGGTCTTTAAGCTTCACCTTCTCTTCAGGCAGCTAGCTCAATGACATGCTTTTATTAAAAAAAAGAATACAGAGGAAGGTGTCTTAGGATTAATAATTAGCTGATTTCCCCTTTCCCATCGCTCCCCCCACTCTCCTACTTCAGCTGAACAGCACCTGATACCAACAGAACATCATGGTAACCTCTGCTCTCATACATCACCCCAGACCAGCTGCTCTTGCATCCAGATGTTAACTACTGCAGACTAAGCTATGAAGTTAAAAGTATAAATGTAGTTTAACTGCTGTCCAGTAGGAAGAGATGTGGTTTATCATCTGCGGTGCTACTGTGACTCTCCCTCTAAGACAGAAATGTTCCTGTAAACGCGAAGCAACGTTTGTTTCCACAAGGATTCCTTCTCAGCATCTAGGTTTTCTTGCTACTGTGATTCACCTGGTTTCCGGGGATGTTGCAGAGTTCCACTCCAAAGGAACTGGCCTATCTCTATGGAGGCAGCTGGCTTATTGGTCATTGTAATCGCTTTTGCAAAACATTTTCTTAATGAGTAAAGGGTGACATCAGTATTATGATCTCAGTATCCTGACATCAACTCCGGATAGCATTCTTATTTCCTGTCCCAGTGTAGCAAAGAGAATAAGAACGGGAGATTCAGACAGCCTGAGCTCTCTCATTGACCTGGATTTGATTTGTGAACTCCATCACTGCAGTGTGTGTGTGTAAAGCATCTATATTCGATTGTAACTTGTAAAGATCAGTGCATAGACTTCCTATGAGTTCAGTGTCTATTTCTCCGCTAGCGAGATGCAGTGAGAAGGTCTTCATTTAGCTGTCAGTACCCCCTACTGCTGTGTCCGCTTTTTCTCTTCAGTGTACTCCTTGACTGCTCGAAAACGGAATTGTCTGAACACAAGCAAACTTTATTGATCCATATTTCTGTTTGAAAGACCAGAGATTTGTAGAAGGAGGAGACGATTTCCTTTCTCTAGAAAGCTTACTGCAGAGAAGGTCTGCTCATGGCGTAGTAAATCTCTAAGACCGAATAAATGTTACATTCAGCATATATCCTAAGCTTCATTTTGATGATTTATCTTAGGGTTTTTTTTTTTTTTTTTTATATTTCTCCGCTAGCGAGATGCAGTGAGAAGGTCTTCATTTAGCTGTCAGTACCCCCTACTGCTGTGTCCGCTTTTTCTCTTCAGTGTACTCCTTGACTGCTCGAAAACGGAATTGTCTGAACACAAGCAAACTTTATTGATCCATATTTCTGTTTGAAAGACCAGAGATTTGTAGAAGGAGGAGACGATTTCCTTTCTCTAGAAAGCTTACTGCAGAGAAGGTCTGCTCATGGCGTAGTAAATCTCTAAGACCGAATAAATGTTACATTCTGCATATATCCTAAGCTTCATTTTGATGATTTATCTTAGGGTTTTTTTTTTTTTTTTTTCTGGTGGTGGTCCCCACCTTTTGCCCAGGACTGTTTCACTCTAGCCTGGGGATAGCAGTCTGGGCACTTGGGCGTTTCCTACATCAAGACAAAGGGTACACAATTCTAAAGCCCTCCTGTCCTCTGACTTTGGGTGCCAGGACAGTAACGTGTGTAAAGAAAGAAGTCTTCTTAGAGACTGGAGATAAAAATGCTTGTTTTGCATCTGTTGTGCATCTGAGTTTCTGACTAGACGTTTCTTGTCTTCTGACATCCATAGGTGACCAGGACTTGGGCAGTGGTGAGGATATAGTTAATTAAGCTGCATTAGGGCAAATATACACACTTGTTAAGACACTTAATTTGCCTCAATAATATTGATTACATGGCAGAAGTTTGTTTAAACTAAGTGGTATTTTCCCCCTACTGTTCAGTCCTTGAAGGCAATCTGTATAATAGCTAATAGCCATCATCAGTTAAATATCATGTTAGTTATAAAGTAATGTCATAAGAATTGATTTGGACTTGGCAGTGGAGGAGAAATCTTCCTTCAAAGCCGATGTAGGTGATTAGCCAGAGTTTTAAGCATCATCACGGTTTGTATAAACTGGGTATATTTTATAGACTTATAGCTGCTCTATATTACATGAGTGCCCATTATATTAAAGAAAAGCTCAGACAGTTAATAATGCAAAACATCATGTATGCAATTACCCTGCATTATTATGCATTTAACAGTTTTTATTGATTTGCCAGTAGCTCACTTACTGTATTTAGAGCTATAAACGAGGGATGCTCACCCCCAGATTGAAATAGGTCCAGGAAAACAAGCTAAGGATGAATTACACTACTAAGCACCTCTGCATCAGATCGAATCCTTAAATACAGAAACTGTCAACAACCATAATGAGCAACATACTGTGATACCACAGAACCATTTCTTTTCCCATTAATAAAGTTTATCAACCAGGAAGCATCAGAAATCACCTGGCAATACAAATGGAAGCAGTTGGAATTTCCTATGTCCAAAATAGTACATGGCCATGGGTCTGGCTGGTATAGCATAGTAAGATAGGGATGCTGGCACTTTCTGACCCGTACACGTTAGAACACCCCTAGTGTTATTACTGCATGTCTCTTTACCGAAAAGGAATATAATCCGTTTCCCTTCTTTTGTTTTAGGTACAACCGCAGAAGGAGGGGCATAGGGTTTTATAGGTGTTTCTGTACGTCCAATTGGATGGCCAACCATCCTGGTTTGTCTGGGATGGAGGGAGTCCTAGGACCTGGCATTTCAGTGACTATACCAGAATAGCTGACAGACCTAGCTTCAGAGGAAAATTGAGTAAGAAAAGATCACTGAACTCTGCAGTCCTAAAGGCAGATAGAGTTTCAACGCAGTCCTTCCTGGTCATGGTTCAGCCCTAGGTGTGAAGTTATATAAGGGCTTCCCTGATGGCTCAGCAGTAAAGAATTCACCTGCAGTGTAGGGGATTCAGGAGATGTGGGTCCAGTCCCGGGGTCAGGAAGATCCCCTTGAGGAGGAAATGGCAACCCACTTCAGTATTCTTGCCTGAGAAATTCCATGGGCAGAGGAGCCTGGCGGGCTGCAGTCCAAGGGGTTTCAAAGAGTCGGACATGACTGAGCAATTGAACACCCACACACACACTCACACACAGGTTACATTCCTGGGTGTGTTCCTTTCAACAGTGAGTTGCAGGTCTCTTTTTTGTCCTAAATGTCTTTGCTTGGTAAAGCCTTTGATAGAATTGGCAAAGGGTTCGGCTTAGATAGATGCTCTGATTTGTCATTTGAAGGAGCTCGCCCCTGGTTCTCATACAGCTTAGCTACATCTGTCAGCGACTCAAGCCCCAGCTTTGTGAGGAGCTGTTTCGTCACTGTTGTTCTTGACAGAGTAAATTGCAAAGAGTCTTTTATTTCTTTAACCATTGTAAAATTTAATTTCAGTGACCAGCTGAAGAGAAAAATAAAATAGCACTGGGGCGAAATCAAAATAGGACAGTCGGAGAGTGATGTGACGTTGCTGTTCTGGAACTTGTAAAGGCTTTTACCTTGGCCATTTCATACTGGTATTGCACAGAATCTTTTAGACTAAATGCACAAGTTGCTTGTTCAAACAATCAAGAACTGGCCACTACATCCTTGTGATTCTTTTAGGCAGACGTTTCTTGCGTTAGATGGACCTCAGCGTTTATTAAAGAAGACCTAAAATGATAACTGTGTGTGTGCGTGCTTACATGCGCACATGTTTTAATCTTTCTGAGTGTGTGAATCATGATGTACAGTTCTTTCTTTACAATTAATGATCTCCTTCTGTTGGGTTAACCAGGCAGACCTGGAGATATTTCTTATTAAAAGAAAAAATCCTCTGTCTTCTTTTCCCAACTAAGCCAGTGTACCTTAATGCAATGATGATATGTTAGACCCAGCAGTTGTCAAAGCAGCGTATTACTGTGATGCCATAATGACACCCTGTCTCTGTAAAGTAGTCATGTTTTCTCAAATCACACGTTGCACCGTTGATTTCTGACATGACACTTCATTCCATTGCTTTCTCTTTCTTCAGCATCATCATTCTCTGACAATAGCAGCTGGTGCCCATTTTGTTACTAAGTGATTCACATTTTGCCACTTTACGAGAGTGCAATTAATTGAAGCAGGGAGGAAAAAAAAAAAAAAGCTCATTGTAAAGTGGCGTGCTTGAAGTTGTAACTCAGACTCTGCCATGGGAGCTGCTGGGGTTACGGCTTTGAAGCCTGGGCCTCTGGGGTCTGCAGCCTTACTTAGTCTTGGAGGTTTTCTTCTGAAAGCATAAAAGCAAAACCTCAAACCTATAGGCTAACAAAAGCTTCATATTTTTTGAAAGAAAAATACTGAAATATTCAATCAGGTGATTTCAGCCGGTAGAAAATTGACCAGTTCTTAGAGATTTGTTCCCATTTTAAATAGGTAAGTGATGAGTGATAGGACTTGAGCACTCTGCTTTTCAACCCTGAAATTCTCTTGACTCAGTGAGAGAATTAAGGATTTTTTTTGGCCACCCCACACAGCAGGTAGGTTCTTAGGTACCCGATCAGGGTTGAACCCATGCCCCCCGCATTGAAAGTGGATTCTTTAACCACTGAACCACCAGGAAAGTCACAGATTCTGTCGTCTTCTCTCTTTTTCTTATTTGTAAACTTGCAGGTTTGCTGGCTTCATTGTTAATGCATAAAAATTTGGGAGATATATTGATAAAATGTTTGGAATCTATAATGATGATGAGTATTTTGGGGCCCTTAAGAGAGGGCTTCCCTGGTGGCTCAGAGGTTAAAGCGTCTGCCTCCAATGTGGGAGACCCGGGTTCGATCCCTGGGTCGGGAAGATCCCCTGGAGAAGGAAATGGCAATCCACTCCAGTATTCTTGCCTGGAGAATCCCATGGACGGAGAAGCCTACTAGATCACAGTCCACGGGGTCGCAAAGAGTCGGACACGACTGAGCGACTTCACCATCACCAAGGATGACAAGGAAGAAAATAAAATAGTTGTCACCTATTTAGCTATTAAGGTGTCTGTCACTGAAATAGGTATGATAAAAGTTTAAAAGAAAATCTTGCCTTTGTTTTACAATCAGGACAGTCAAAGAAAACCTGTACACGTGTGTTGCATTGATGCACCACATTTGAGGAGGGAAATAAAATAGCAAAGAACTCGAGTTTGGTATAAAATTCAAAAGGTGAAAGGCAGCTACTTGTTAAGAACTTCTATTTTGGTGAAAGGGTTAATAATATATAATTATATACAAGCCTAGGGAACATAGGCTTCAGTCCCTTCTGGGAAATCCAGACCGCGTTGGACGCGTATACATTGCCCACAAAGTCACGGCAGTTCACTCACAATCACACATTTACCTGGATCTAGGTAGCACCTCTCAAATCAAGCTTGATAATTATAATATATATGGGATATTAATTACAGATTATCTGGTTTTCCCCTACAACAGCAACTTTGAGTGAGTGAAGTCGCTCAGTCTTGTCCGACTCTTTGCGACCCCGTGAACTGTAGCCTACCAGGCTCTTCTCATCCTTGGGATTCTCCAGGCAAGAATACTGGAGTGGGTTGCCATTTCCTTCTCCAGGGGAACTTCCCGACCCAGGGATCGAACCCAGGTCTCCCGCATTGCAGGCAAACGCTTTAACCTCTGAGCCACCACGGAAGCCCACAACAGCAACTTTAACTGATCCTTTTTTTTTTTTTTTACTCACTTTCTCCTTTTACATGCACACCTATACGCACAACTAATTAACTTTCTAAAATTACATGTTTATAAAGGCCAGCAACCAGGAAGCTTTATTTGCTTGATGACTAGTATCTAACAACAAAGATAAATTTTACTCATGCTGCCCCTTAGGCAAGGCTGGGCACAGAACTTCCTCAGTTATTTACAAAACAGAAAACAGATGCACTGACCTAGAGAACTTACAGTTGCCAGGGGGGAAGGATGGTGGGGAGAGATAGTTAGGGAGTCTGGGACAGACAGGTACACTCATTTAAAACGGATAACCAACAAGGACCTCCTGTATAATACAGGGAACTCTGCTCAGTGTGGTGTCGAGGCCTAGATAGGAGGGACAGTTGGAAGAGAATGGATACATATATATGCATGTATGGCTGAGTCCCTTTGCTGTCCATCTGAAACTATCACAACATTGTTAATTGGCAATACTCCAAAATAAAAAAGTTAAAAAGAAGTTCCTCTGTAGAAGCACGATCATCGGACTTTATATATAAATATATATATTATGTAGTAGAACGTATATAGAATGTAAGGGCTTTCCTGGTGGCTCAGTGGTAAAGAATCTGCCTGCCAGTGCAGGAGACTTGATTTCAGTCCCTGGCCTGGGAAATCCCATGGACAGAGGAGCCTGGCGGGCTACAGCCCACGGGACCGCAGAAGAGTCAGGCACGACTTAGCAACTAAACAGCAACAATATGGAATATATGATAGAACTTATCTAGGATTTACATAGAATACTGAAGACTGTATCTCAGACTGTGTTGAAAATGCTTTCTAAAGCACAAAAATGTCCCTGGCTTCTAGAAGGCTGTTACAGCCTCAAATTTTGTTTCTTATACAGAAACTAAATGTTATTCTTGACATGGTTATTTCTCTCTCCAGTTTATTCTCAGGATGTACATTCAGAAAAGATTTTGAGAAAGTTACTTCTCTTTTTCCCTCCCATCACTTCCCTTGAAATAATAAAAGCAACTCTACGTAGGCTTTAAAATAAATATTTCCCACATTTTCCAACACATGTTATTTCTATTCATAATTCTTAACTAAATTTAGATTTTTATTAATCCAATGTGACCTAAAATTTCTGCGTTAACAGCACAATGTGGAATCGGGCTTATTCCCTTTGGCTCCAGATAAAGCCATCATCTTGAAAATGGTTCTTTCTGACAAAAAGGTGTTCTTTTGAAATAAAGTCTTATTCACTACATTCCTCTTAGAGTTAATGTGAATTTTAGTGCCTCTAATTTTAGATTGAAGTGAAGTCTAGAATAAAACCCACCAGCTGACAATTGAATTTATAGATAGTTGTGAATATTTCAGGCTTGAATAATAGAGCTGTAGAATTTCAGAGACAGAGAGGGAGAGCATTAAGACCCACTGTGGTGTTAGGATATAATGTAATGGTGTCTAGGAAATGTTCAGTATAATGAGCTAAGTAGTAATTAGGAGACAACTGTGTTCTTTCAGCTTGGTGTCGCTCCCCATTCTGGGGAGGGTGACTCAACAGGGCAGCCCTGTGGCCAGGGCTCCTTCAGCCACCTTTGCACTCACGGGTGAGCATGACTGTCGTAGACCCTCTGTGTGTGCCATCTCTACCTCTGCTTGCTTGGCTCTTTTTTAAAAAGTCAGCAAACACATTGCAAGACTCTGTTGGCTTGAAGACATTTCTGCACTGGACTGTGGAGTCAGCCCTGAGTTCAAATCTCGGTTTTTCCACTTCCAAACTGTATGACTTACAGGAAATTGTATGATGTCTGAGGGTCTGTGTCCTAAAGAGTCATACCTCTTTCACAAGACCGTCTTGGGGATTAAATGAGGAAATATTTGTAAAGTACTCAGGTCAATGCCTGTTGCCTAGTAAGCACTTGATAAATGGCAGCTCTATTATTATTTCCACTGAGCAGAAAGTGTTCATGAAGGAAGTGGTTCACGTCTGAGAAGAAACCTACAGCACAAATCCAGCTTGTTCACTTTCATTTACAGCTGCAGTGGCCAGACTTGTGTAGGAAGAGAGACTTGTGTAGGAAGAGAGACTGCACCTGTCCCAAGGCTTCCCTGACTGCGTGAACTTTGTGAATTTTCTTGATTCCATCCAGATAATTGCAAAGTTAGGGACTGAGATTTTCCAGGAAACGGCCAGCTGGAGATACCCAATTTTTCAAAGACCTGATTAACAACATGCATTTGACCCATAAACATTTGGTGACTTTGCAAATAACACTTCCATGAATAGGAGGGTGATTCCTGCCCTTGTTCCTCAGTGAAGAGTTCTGCTCGTTTTAGAAGTCCATGAGAAAAAAGCTCAAAGGAAAGGGAATTGGTATAAAATTGAACAATCAAAAAAAGAGAAGAGGACCTGGAGAAAGCGTAATCTGTCTTATGATTAAGCAGTTCAAAGCAACTGTCCTCAGGAAGAAAGAAAAAAAAAAGATAGAAAAAAATGGTGCCTCACAGGCAGATGGCGAAAGAGTTAATTGTCGTCACTATGAGAAATTCAGTGCCGGAGAGAGGAAAGGGGAGCAACCGTGTTTTAGTACCCTAATAACTTCTAACTCTAGTCTAAGATCATAATATATGTGCGAGCAGTCCAGTAATTATAAGGTAATAAGTGAAGTGGTGGGGTAAGTGCTTTAAATTAAAAGGAATTCGCAGGGCTGCTGTAAGTCAGTGCCGACCCGCTTTCTTTCAAACGTTGACTTGAGGAAAAGTGCTTAGCCCAGGGTGCAAGCCTGGAGACAAGGAGAGCGATCTATTAATTACAGCGCTCATTAACAGTGACGGGGACGAGGCAGTCGAGGTGGGAGGGAGCAGAAGCCTGGTTCAGGCTGGCAAGGGGGATATTTTTCCTTTCGTTCCTTCTCCAGGAAAGGACAACATGAGTGGGTGGGCGAGAGCAAGAAGGTATTTTTGTGGATTTCTCCTTCCTGTTTGTTTTCTTCACATCCTGAGCTTGCTTTCTTTGAGAAAGCAGTGCAGAACTTCCAGTGGGAAATCTACTAGGTTAGGAGGCACATTCTGGCTCTAGAGGCACTTGAGACCCCCTTCTTGGAACTGTTTAGTGAATGTTCCCTGATAGGAAAGAACCGTATTTTTGTATTTTTCTTCGTTTGAAAGTAACAGAACAGCGGGGGAATTTGGGGAGGAGGGTGCCCAGAGGAGAGCGTGAAATTTGTGCAGTGATAAAATATCATTAGATTTATAAGGAAAGAGGTAATTGCATCCTTTCGGTTATCCTGTGACATACTCCCCCAAATTCCAGTGAATGACCATTACCCTGTGGGATTCCCATAAATCAGCTTTCCACTGGGAAGCAATTATCTTAGTCTCTTTCTCAGCTGTCACCTCTTCTTCCTCTAGTGGGCTCTCAGAAGGTTCTTAGAGACTTTGCTAAAAGGGGTTTTGCACTGTGGCTAACTGGAAAGAAAATAGGACCTATTACGTCTTTTCATCTAATTACCTCTTCAGAAATTTAATCACTTATGGGTCCGACAAAGTAAGAGGGATGGACTGTTTCTTCTAAATAAGAGAGAGTTCATCAGATTAGATGCTTCATCATATTTCCTTTTAGGAGGTATGATGTTAAAAGAGCAAAGGAAGGGGAGAAAAAGAGACCACCACAAGTCTTATTTTTTCAGGACAAAATCTGATACATCCTTACTTTCCTGAGTATAGAGTATCAGATTATGGATTCACAGGTAGACTGAAGGCTCAAATGGCTTTCAGTGATTCTTGTTGTTGACGGTGGTAGATCACACACGCAAACACATACACTGGTAAACACGTGTACATATTTATTAATTGATGCCGGTAATCATTTCCCTGTTTTGTGGCCTCGAGGAAATCATCCTTAAATATTGGCGAGAATTTTATCCTTGAAATCTTTCTGTATTGCGAAATGTCTAGGAAATAGAGCAGTTTAAATAAAGAGGCAAAGTGAGTGAGGATATATTCCCTATGTGTCTTAGATCAATAAAAGACACGGTTATGCTTATGGAAGCATGCTGACTAAACAGTAATTACAGAGCTGAGGAATCATCTGTTTGGTCTTGACAATAAAAGTTGGGTTCTGCTCCTAATACAATGATTGCACCATCAGAAAATGGAAGAGAAAAGTAGAGTGAGGATACATGTAATTTTAGAAATGATACAGACCTTACAAATTACTCTGCTTCCATGGATAAATTTAGGATCTAGAGAGTTGATTTGGATATTGACAGTGCTTCTCCAAGAGAAAGGTATTACAGTGAAAGGAAAGGGATCCCTTAGAGCTTTTGGTTAGGGTCTGTCTGGGCACTTTGATGGAACCCTGTCACGCCCTTATGCTGATTACCTTGTTGTAGAACAAGAGATATTGACTAGAGTGCTGTGTAGTCCCCAGCTCTTAGGCTGCACTCTCGAGGAGCCAAGTCCTTAACATGTGAATTCTTGTCTTTTTTTTCTTCCTTCCGTCTTCCCTTCCATTTCCTCTTGTGTTTTCTCACCTCCTCTTTGTCGCTACCTCTTTCGGTCTCTGTGTCTGACACTCTCTCCTCCTTTTCTCCTCTGTTTGTATCTCCCGCCACCTCAGGCTTCTCTGCAGAATGTCCAACAAAGATCGACACATTGATTCCAGCTGTTCGTCCTTCATCAAGACGGAACCCTCCAGCCCGGCCTCCCTGACGGACAGCGTCAACCACCACAGTCCAGGCGGCTCCTCGGACGCCAGCGGGAGCTACAGTTCAGCCATGAATGGCCATCAGAACGGACTTGACTCGCCGCCGCTCTACCCCTCTGCACCTATCCTGGGAGGTAGCGGGCCTGTCCGGAAACTGTATGATGACTGCTCGAGCACCATTGTTGAAGACCCCCAGACCAAGTGTGAATACATGCTCAACTCGATGCCCAAGAGACTGTGTTTAGTGTGCGGCGACATCGCGTCTGGGTACCACTATGGGGTAGCATCCTGTGAAGCCTGCAAGGCATTCTTCAAGAGGACGATTCAAGGTGAGTGAGGGCTGCCTGGCGATACCCACCCTCCTCCCACTCATATGATGCTTGGTCAGTTTGTTTTCCTGATTCTTGTCCTAGTTGATCTAGTGTTGCCGTCTTAATTCTATCTTGCTTACAAAATAGAAATAGATTAAAATTGATAGTGGAGGATTTGTAGAATAGACTCCGCCCTTCCATTTGCTCCCTGTCAATCCCACCTTTCCTGTCAAGCTCCAGGGATGGAATGGTAATAAGCTTTGGGTGGAGTTTAAAAGAGCACAGCTGTTATTAGAGCGGTGGGGGTCTAGACAGCAACTGCACTGATGTGTACAGGATGGTGGTGGTGGTAGTTTAGTCGCAGAGTCATGTCCAGTCCTGGCAACCCCATCTGTCCACGGGATTTCCCAGGCAAGAATACTGGAGTGAATCGCCATTTCCTTCTCCAGAGGTTCTTTCTGACCCAGGATGGAACCCATGTCATAGGCATTGCAGGCTGTCTCCTGCCTTGGAGGCAAATTCTTTACTGCTGAGCCATCAGGGAAGCCCTATCTATGCCCTGGATAAATTGTGTTTTTACCTCTTCTGTTCTTAGAGCTAAAATAATAAATATTTCAGACCAGTGATTATAAAACTAGAGTATGCATCACACTCACCTGGAGGTCTTGTGAAAATGCAGATCACCCACTCCCAGAGCTTCTGATTCATTAGCTCTGTCCTGGGTAGCTGTGTGAGAATTTATATTTCTAACAGATTTTCAGATGCTGCTGCTATTGTTGGTCCAGGGGCTACACTTTGAGAATCATCTCTGGAGACAAATTTAAATCTCTATGGCCTTCCTTCTTTTCATGTGCTTAGACACACTTTCCCCACCTTTTTAATGAGTTTATATAAAAAACGACCAAACTATACCAAATTATAAAATATGCCTCCAACATGTATGACATACCAAAACTTTATAGATCTCCAGGTTTACAAATAGCAGTATTATTTCCCACAACAAAAAAGTAGAAACTGTGGTTGAAATTTGTATGTGACCTTTAAATTAGGACTCCACAAAGACAAAACTCAACTCCTTTTCAAAGCTATAGATATATATATATATATCCTCACAGAAAATTACATTTGACCTTTCTATAGTCTTTGTGATACAGTTTCAAGAAAATAGAGGAAGGAGAGAATCTTTGTTTATCGAGTGCCTCTAGCGCACCAGTGATTCTATTCTGCTCAGTGATTTACAAGATGTATCTTCTGGGGATTCCCTGGTGGTCCAGTGGTTGAGGCCTCCGCGCTTTCACTGCTGAGGGCCCAGGTTAATCCCTTGGGGGCGAAACCAAGAGCCCACAGGCCCTGTGGTGTGTCCCAAACAAAACCAAACCCCAAATGTTATCTTCTTAATTAGTTATGGATACAAGTGTGTCTTCCCAGGTATCAGTGGTTCTCAACTTTGCGGGCTCACTGGAGTCACCTGGAGATGTAAAAAAATTCTGATATCTGGGCTTGTCCCCCCAAATTCGGAATTAATTGGCTTTGGGTGCAGCCAAGGCAAGTGGGGATTTTGAAAGCTTCCTAGTTAATTCTTCAGGTAAAACTGAGGTTAAGAACCACTGCACTGTACTGTGCTGTACTCTCTAACAGTGCTTCTCAAAGTGTGAGCTCTGATTCAGAAGTGTCAGCATCATTGGGGAATTTGTTAGAACATCCCAGATTACCTCCATCAGCATCCCTGGGGGGCGGACCCAGCAATATGTGCTTTGCCAAGCCCTCCAGGTGATTCTGATACTCAGAGTTTGGAAACCACAGCTCTGTTACCATGTTGCTGCTGATTTAATGCTGCCAGCTCTCCTTTGTCATCTACTGGTCCCTTGTCGGACATAACTGGAATCAGTTTAATAACTGTGTGACATGCTTCCTGGTTTTTAAAGCACAAAAGAGATGATGTTTGTTAAACTCTAATCCTTCTAAATGTTCCAACAAAAGGTGATTCTGAAATCATTTATGGGCACAGAGTTATCTTCTACCCTTTCTTTTAAGAGCATGTGCGAGGGCAAGTCTCACCCAGGTGCAATGAAGACTATAGGGAATGTCCTTAGTCGGACAGGTGGTTCCATCTCCCGCTTGCTTTTGTGTTGTCCATTACGTGATTGTTTCCTTGATGTATGGCTGATGAACACACAGTTAAAGAGTTAAAGTGCAAAAAAAAAAAAAGAAAGAGTTAAAGTGCACAGTTGTTCAAGAAATTGTAACTTATATAATAGAACGGATCTTTCAACCTCATCTTTTCATAGCCTTTCATAGATTTAACTGAAGAACACAAGCCAAGTTAGTGTGAGTACGTATGAATTACCTAAATATTTGCCTAGCTATATCTTCATATTTAATGGATCATCATTGCCATATTTTATTAGCATTTTCTTACAAAAATCCTTCATCCACTGGATCTTTATTTCCTTTATTCTCATCTGTAAACTGAAGGCATTAAGACCTACCTCAAGGAATGCTTCTGGATAAATTGAAATACAAAATCACATGTAAAAGGAGTAAGTAAAAACCATGCTGGTCTGTATGCAAAGCTTCCTCTCACTCTGGGGCATTTGAACACATTTCTTCAGCCTTCTTGCTCTTGTTCCTCAGTTGGTAAGTATCATCTGACTTTTTTGCGACCCCATGGACTATAGCTCACCAGGCTCTTCTGTCCGTGGGATTTCCCAGGCAAGAAGACTGTGTGGGTTGCTATTGCCTTCCCCGGGGGATTTCCCTGACCCAGGGAGCGAACCTGCATCTCCTACATTGGCAGGCGAGTTCTTTACCCCTGAGCCACCAGGGAGGCCCTTCGGCCTGCTTATGTGCTGTGCTCAGACACTCAGTCGTGTCTGACTCTTTGCAACGCTATGGACTGTAGCCGGACGGGTTCCCCTGTCCATGAGGCTCTCCTGGCAGGAATACTGGAGCTGGGTGCCATTTCCTCCTGCAGGAGATCTTCCTGACCCACCCCACTTTCATTTCTCCTGTATTGGCAGGTGGATTCTTCACTACTAGTGCCGTCTCAGCCTACTTACTAGATTGCAAAACTTGAGAAGGAAAACACTTCAAATCTGGGGGTTCTTAGCAGCCACTGCCCCACAGGATTAGAATACAGATGCTACAGAGCATCTCAAATTTAAACTGCTAGTAATCTGATTTTGTTAACTCCGTTTACACAACTTGGGGTCTTAACTATTGACTCAGGGTCAACAAATATTGACTCAGAATCTTCTGTGGGCCTGGCAGTGTATTGGTTTGAGTTTCAGCTTAGCCATGTTTTATGAAAGCTTGGTTCCCAGAGGTTTGTGGATTGAGGTAAATTCCTCCTATAAATGTCTCCAACCTTGAGGGAATATCAGAGATTTTGGTTAGGGGGCAGGATTAAGCAACTTGGTCTTCAGTAATGTGTTTCCAGTATGTTGTCCTAAAGATAGGACCACTTTGTGCTAACATTTCCTGACAGTTGTTTAAAAAAAAAAGGAAAGAAATTCTATTGCTGAGCTGTTAATAGCCATGCAGTAGTTACTTACCAGAGATCCTTGGAATAGAGCAATTGGAATTCTGTTGCTGGTGTCTCCTTAGATGCTGAAATGCTACCAAAAGCTTCCCAGGGCGAAGCACAGGGTGGTTCTTGGCATTAATGTGTTAGTGCTCAGTTATACTCCATATTGGAAAGAGCAACTTCCAAGGATTTTGAGCAGGAGACAGACATGTCACTGTCCAGATTAGACTCTGGACTTGCCCACCTGGCTGTGCTTGTAGCTGGCAGCTGGGAGGCACTGCAGATACCCTGCTATCCTGCTAGCTACATCAGCGGGCGTCACGCCGTGGTGCTTACTTAGCCCCAAAAAGGCAGTGAGGCAAATAAAGGGATTAAATTGTGAAAGTGTAATGTAATAATTAGGGTGGTAATTGTAAGGGAGATTGGAACAGGCCCTCCTTTCTGAGGCCAACGAGTGATAGCGATGCAACTGGGAAGATGTTGAAAGTGGCCCGAATCTGTTGCAACATCACAGATGCTCATTCTGATGTGGAAAGGACCATAACATCCATTCTCATGTCTTCAGGCAACATTGGAGCCAAACTCTCCTTGACAGATAGTAGTCTCTGCCTTTCCCTCCCTTGAAGCTCTCCTGGAGAATAAGAAATGATTACACAACTTCCCTTAAGAACAAGTCTTTCTGCAGTCTCACAACCCATACAGGCAAGGCATTATGTAAGTGTGGCTTCCTGGTTCAGCACGCTCTCATTGATTTGACTAAGGGACGTATATATTCAAAGCCTTAGTCACAGGGAATATTACCACTTTAGAATTTTTATTTCTTGTTATAATAATTTAAGATTGGCTACCAATTAGGTAATACATTTTAAAAGTTGAGCAACATGCTTAAATTTAGAGCCAAAAGGACAAATATCTGGAGCACATCTTAAGAAAAGTAATGAGACTTGTTCTTGTCAAAGCTGAATGTGGTTATTCTGGTTGTGAGAGGTAATTAATCATAGATTTCAGTGAAAGTCAAACAGAAAGGCATATTTTCCACCAGAAAGACATATTTTATTTATTGGCTGGTCGAGTTATCATTGGGAAACTATTGAATTAGGTCAGCACTTAGGTAAAAGTCAAAAGTTTTGGAAGCTTTTAGTTGGTTTTATCTTTTTTCTTTTCTGCTGAATTAAAAACTTCTTAGAGGCTTTTGACAGTTCTTTTATCACAAAGCATTACAATGGCAGCAGTGATGCATATTCATTTTTGTGTGTGATATCATTTTTCTGATTATTTTTTAATTCTACCTTTGGCCTTGATGCATAAATGAGTGAAAATTTTTGTGTATGTGTGGGGTTTTGTTTTTTTTTTTTTGGTATCATTAAGAGTTTTCCTTGGACTCTTGTTAAGGAGATAAGAGAAGGAAAATATCTTTATGTCCCCAAAACTCAATATATATTTCATTATTTAGTTTATAAAACACTAACCCCCAGAAGTATTTATTTCTATATAAAAATATGTATTACGTATATATTATGTTTACTAGATATATGGTTAATATAACCATTTTCAACCATTTATTCTTATGCTAGAAATATGACATCCATCCTTTTAAAAAGAAATTTTATATTTAAAAAGTAGGGGATAAATTTTTTTTTTAAAGATACTCATTTTCAAATGGGTTTTGAATTCATGTAAAACCAGGTTCAAGTCTTAGCCGCTTACCTGCTGAGAGGCTGCAACTTCTCTGTGCCTCCCTTTCACAGGTGGTAAAGGTTAAATGAGAGACTGTCAAAGTGCCTGACCCACAGTAAGTGCTCAATAAATGATTGACTTTGGTTGATATTGACATTGTGACTAGGATACCAAAGCACTGGGCAGGCAAATACTCTAGGCCAAAGAGGTGTCTTTGATGATAAACTAGAAGGACCTGCAACCTTCTCAGCTCACAGCTCCCCACCCTTTCATTCTGATAGTAAACCCGCTTTTCCTGTAACCATTCCTCACAATAGCACTGTTTTAGACTAGGAGGCATTTTGGTGGGCTGATTGGAAATTGGATTGGTTTTATATAGTTTTATGGTGACTTTTTTTTTCCCCCTATGGATGGAAAACTAGGTAAATCAGAAAAGGAGCCTGAGTCTTGTAACTTAAAATATCCCAGTTAAGCTTTAAATATGAAATTTAGTAAATAAAAAGAACAGAATATCTTTGCTGCATGAGATTTAGGAGTGACTGTCGTGAGAACCAAATCCACTGCAGATATCCATGGACTCTGAGATCGGAGTACAGTGGGCACCCATATACTGTGTAAATGTTTATACATCAAGATAATAAACTGGTAAGGGGGGTCCTCTGTGGCTCAGTCAGTAAAGAATCCGCCTGCAGTGCAGAAGACCACCTGCATCCCTGAGTCAGGAAGATCCCCTGGAGAAGGAACTAGCAACCAGCTCCAGTGTTCTTGCCTGGGAAATCCCATGGACAGAGGAGCCTGGGGCGCTACAGTCCACAGGATCACAAGAGTCAGACACAGGACTGAAGCAACTAAACCACCACCACCAAGTCAAACGTGTCCTGTTCTCCGAGCAAATGTGCCTTCATAATGGCCTGAGAGGCCAGCGTGGCGTTTTTAATTCTTAGATTCAGGCATTTTGTATCAGGAAGAAGCGGTAGGAGAGCCAGCGTTTCCTGCAGCAGGCCCATTTCTCTCCCTTCACCTGTGCCGCGCATCCTGTCTGGTATATCAGCATGCCCCTGCCCCCATGTCCGAGGCCCACCCACCCCTTCCTAACAGCTGCACCTTGATCATGATGGGCTGTGTAATGTGTACACAAGGAGTGAGGTCCAGGCCAAGCCACCTTCCAGAGGAGGGACCCAGGGGAGAGATTCATGCAGGCCCTGGAATGGGCCTTGTGGAGGTTTATCCCAGGTTTATCCCTGGAGAAGGCAATGGCAACGCATTCCAATACTCTTGCCTGGAAAATCCCATGGATGGAGAAGCCTGGTAGGCTGCAGTCCATGGGGTCGCTCAGGCACGACTGAGCGACTTCACTTTCACTTTTCACTTTCATGCATTGGACAAGGAAATGGCAACCCACTCCACTGTTCTTGCCTGGAGAATCCCAGGGACGGGGGAGCCTGATGGGCTGCTGTCTATGGGGTCAAACAGAGTCAGACACGACTGAAGTGACTTAGAAGCAGCAGCATCCCAGGAATTAGAGAGTCCCAGGTAATATACAGGTATACTAGGAGTGGATCTGGGAGTGAGTGGTTATCTTCTTTGGCTGTGGAAGGGCTCCCACCTTGATGCTTTCTAAAGCCTGGGGCCTTCAGGTGGGGGCCCTCCTAGTCTGAGTCTAAAGGTGACACTGATAAGAGCCTTAAATCCCACCTTAAACACAGGGCTTTAAAGAGGAGGAATTTGCCTGCAAGGCATCTGCTAAAGGTGTCTGGGCACAGCCTGTGCAAATGCTATTCCTTTCCATCCTGAATTGCTGACTCCTTCCTGAAGCCGGCTGCCTAGTTCTAGAGGCTCTTTCCTGGAGGTAGCATTTTCTTTGCCTTCCTGTGCTATTTTAGTCTTAGAATAGAATATTTGCAGCACTGGAGGAAATAACTTACAAATTGAGTGTCTGTATATCATATGAACCTTCCCGTGGAAAATAATCAGGTATTATCTGTTTAACTCAAACAGCATTTAGAGAAAAGAATTTCCTCTGTTTGTAAATGGCAGCTTTAAAACTAATATGTTTTAAAATTAAAATCCAAAACAATATAGAAATACCTAAACCATCCTCATGAACCTTAGTGATTATTAGTTTGTTTGCACTGTTAAATATGGAGGTAATATTTTCAAAAGAAATATTTTCTAAACCTCAATTTGCTTTAACTCAGAGCTTGTTCTTGTTATGTTTATAATTGCTTTTTTCCACGTTTCCTTGCCTTTGATGCCAGTGTTGTCTGATTTTTTGAAATGCATGAATGTGGCCAGGTTATCAATGAGAAGAATGAGAAGTAATCTTTCTCCTGTTATTTTAATTGTTAGGTTTAGTGTTTTTAATAGTAAAATTCAGTATCAAAGACTTTCTCCATGGGTAGAGAATGTGATGTGAATAGATGTTTTAGGAAACAGCACAATTTATAGTTTACTCTGTCTCAGTTCTGACTTAGTGGGCCCACTCCTCAGGGTGAGTGGTGATTCTTTGTTCATGGGTTGTTCTGACTTTTAGGAATTGGCCTAAATTGTCATCACTTCTGAGGCTGCTGAAGAGCTAACAAAACTCTTCTATAAAGGACCAGATAACAAAACAGGTAGGAAATGGCAATCCACTCCAGTATTCTTGCCTGGAGAATCCCATGGACGGAGAAGCCTACTAGGTTACAGTCCACGGGTCGCAAAGAGTCAGACACGACTGAGCGACTACACCTAAATGTCTTAGGTCATGTATACTTTCCCTATCACTTATTCAGGTTTTGCTTTGTTTTACTTTTTTAAGCTGTTTAAGAATATAAAAACCAATCTGAGCTTGGAGTCACAAAAACAGACCTAAGGCTATATTTGAAAGCTGGCCATCCTTTAGGTAAACACCCTCATTTCATCTTCCTTGTGGGCAATACTGATTACCAAGATTTTCATTTCAGAGGACTTTTGCTTGGGTGTCATTTATTTAAACTGAAATCAAGTTCTCTACCATGATCTTTTTAGTCTTTTATTTCAGTTTTCAGAATTTTTTCCCCCAGGAATCAGAATTGTCTAGCCTCTTTTCACTGCTCCCGATGACATATACATGTATATATCAGCCAGCTAGTCAGAAAACAGAATCAGTGTAAATGAAAATAAAGAAGCATTTAGAGTAACTGACAAAAAGTTGGATCTTAGTTGTATAAAATAAGAGTGTTTATTTTCAGAGAATAAATTGGATAGTTGGTCTTTGATCAAGGAAAGGAAAACAGAAGGAAATGTAACGAGCCTCACTGTTTTTTTGTCCTTCAGATGTTAGGAGCTCACATTTGCAACACCAGCGTCTCTGGTGTCATTTACATGTTTATTAAGCACATTGCATTATGTTACTGTATTTTGAAAGTCATTTAAAATCAACATATTATTTTAACCTCCTGAAAGGGTGTATTTTCCAGTTGGGTGACGGTAGATAAGAACCCATCTCACGTAAGGAGTTTGTGCCAGTGGCATTCAAGGAGAAAAAGAGTTTGCAATGAAACTTTTTAATGCCATGGTAAAAAGTCCAACTGTAGTTCACTGTCAAATTAGTGAGATTGGATAATTAGTCAATTTAGGCTGACAAAATTCACTTTCCTAAGCAATATATCTGCAAAATGAATGACCCCTCTTTTACTATCTATGTTATTTCACAGTGGTTGAGAAGTTACAGCACGTATTTTATGACCCTCTGGTTATTTATATTATGTTTATTTTTATTTATTAAAAAAGACACTTTGTAGTAGTAATATCACTGATCTTAAAAGTGTAACAGTTGTGATAAATAAAAGTACAAATTTGTTAGTAACTTTTTAAACTTCTATTTTCATACTTTAACTTCCTAATATATCTGTAATATTAATATATTCTTCATTGATTCTACTGTGATATGGCCTTCATGACATAATCAGAAAAATAAGAATGTTATTCTGGATTATCTTTACATGTGCATTTAAGAGGCTGTGCTCTCTCGCTCTCTCTCTTGAATTTTTATAAACTTTATTTTCTTGAATAAAACCCTCTGTACTCAGAAAATAAAATCCATTTCCCCTGGTTCACCTGAGCTTGCATCCTCAGAAGTAATAATAGCAGGAAGGAGGGGAGCTCCTTGGTGCTGCAAGTGGGTGGAGCTGGCGTGACCCTGGTGCTCTCTGTGGTTCCAGTGTCCTGATACACCTGTGCCTTTCATTTTTGCCTGTCCCTGACTTACTTTCTTATTGGAGAGGAAGCACATGCATTCCCATTTCTTCCAGGGAATTTGTTGGTGAGTAATTCTCTTTCCCCGGGTTTCCTTGGTGGCTGAGTGGTAAAGAAGTCACCTGCCAATGCAGCAGACCTGGGTTTGATCCCTGGGTCAGGAAGATCCCCTGGAGAAGGAAATAGCAACCCGCTCCAGTACTCTAGGCTGAAAAATCCCATGGACAGAGGAACCTGGCAGGCTGCAATCCATGGGATGGCAAAGAGTTGGATACCAGCAACTAAACAACAAAAAACAATCCTGCCCTGTCCCAGCCTACATGGTCAAATTTACTACCTCTGCCAGCACTCCACACCAGTTTCCCCGGCAAGTCACTAGTGAGAAGAAAGTTTGTACTGTTTATGTGAAGTCGAAAGGATTTCATGGATCAGTTCCACTTAATTCTTTTAAAAATCTCACTTACTTTCCTGTTTGTTAACCAGGTGGATTTTTGCATCTGTGGTGGGCCTCCTTAGGTAATGGGGTGTGGCTGATACTTTGCAGATCACTGGATTTGCACTCAAGTCTAGTATTATCTGATGACTGTTTTGAAGAGGAGGCTAGAGGCTGTTCTTTGATGACAAGATAAACTCCCAAGCAAAGATATCAATACTTGTTTTAACATAGCTTTCATTCTTTCCTCCAGGTTTTCCCTTACTCAGAACCAAACCCTGACAAATAGGGCTGTTTCCTTCACAGAACAACTGGCCCTCATCTACAGAGCATCCTATTAAATGCTGAGGACAAATAATAGGAATGGTACATTGTACTTTATACTTTTCAAAATGCACGTTTTAACATAGATTAAAGTAATTACATGATAAGACCCCATTCTCCATAAATTCAGAATTGGCTTGACTAAATCCAGTTGTTTAATCGCTGCTACTGCTACTGCTAAGTCGCTTCAGTCGTGTCTGACTCTGTGCGACCCCATAGATGGCAGCCCACCAGGCTCCCTCGTCCTTGGGATTCTCCAGGCAAGAACACTGGAGTGGTTGCCATTTCCTTCTCCAATGCATGAAAGTGAAAAGTGAAAGTGAAGTCGCTCAGTCATGTCCAAGTCTCTGGGACTCCATGGACTATAGCCCGCCAGGCTTCTCTGTCCATGGGATTTCCCAGGTAAGGAATACTGGAGTGGGTTGCCATTTCCTCCTCCAGAGGATCTTCCCAACCCAGGGCTTGAACCTGAGTTGCTTGCATTAGCAGGCAGATTCTTTACCACTGAACCCCTGGGGAAGCCCTAAATTAGTGTTAGCCCTAGTTAGTGTCAGCCTCTCAGCCGTGGCTGACCCCTAATGACCCCACAGACTGTGACCCCAGACCCCAAGCTTCTCTGTCCATGAGGTTTCCCAGGCAAGAATATAGGAGTGAGTAGCCATTCCCTTCTTGAGGGGAATCTTCCTGACCCAGGGATCAAACCTGGATCTTCCACATTGCAGGCAGATTCTTTACCATCTGAGCTATCAGGGAAAATCCAGTTAGGGTGCATTAAAATGTTCATCCTTAGGTTAGGAAAGGAAACAGCAACAAAAAAAATGTGATGAGAGTTCTGTTGCCTGAAATTCCTACTGAGTGAATGTGCATCACTTTTTTGGTATTTAGTTGCAGCAGTCTGTGTCTCAGTATGATTTGAATCTGATGATTTGTTACTTGTGAGAATTCAGGTTCTGGAAACGGAGAGGCAGGTTGTGAGGAATGACAGGGTCAGTGGCATGGGTCGAAATTTTTTTTTTTTTTCTTTACTGGTAAAGCCCAAGGCAATTGTTCATTTTTCTGATATATTACTTGATAAAGTTAGATAACATCTTAGAAGTGATAAAGTATACACAGGGCATTAATTAGCTTTCTCTTTGAAGTTGCTTGAAGTTGTTAGGATTCAACAGTGTTAAAGCCTGGTCACTGGTATCCTCTTACACCATTTCAGAATTTTACATGAAATTAAAATTAGGTAATGGATGTTGGCAAAGTATTCTGATGTATACCAAAAGTAAATATGTTTCTATTTAAAATACATGATGTTCCAATATATTTTTAATGTATTTCTTTTTGTGATAAAAAGCATAACATAAGATGTAGATAAGTAAGTAAGTAAAGTCACTCAGTCGTGTCCGACTCTTTGTGACCCCATGGACTGCAACCCACCAGGCTCCTCAGTCCATGGAATTCTCCAGGCAAGTATACTGGAGTGGGTTGCCATTTCCTTCTCCAGGGGATCTTCGCGACCCAGGGATCGAACCCAGGTCTCCCGCATTCGAGGCAGACGCTTTAACCTCTGAGCCACCAGGGAAGCCCAGATGTAGATAACATAGTATCAAACTTAAAGTTTTCCATCTTAACCATTTTTAAGAATACATTACCTTAGTGTGAACTGTATGTACATTGTTGCACAACAAATAGCCAACATAATCTCATCTTGCAAAAATGAAACTCTATACCAATTATAAAGTAGCAACTCCCCAGTTTTCCCTCCCCCCAATCCCTAGTGATCACCATTCTACTTTCTGTTTCTGTGAGTTTAACTACTTTAGTACCCCCTATAGGCAGAATCAGGTAATATTTATCTTTTTGTGACTGGTCTGTTTCACTTAGCATACTACCCTCAGTTTATCCATGCTGTAGTGTCTATCAGGATTTCCTTTAAAAAAAAATTTTTTTTTTTTTTTTTAAGAAATTTGTTTGGCTCAGTCTGGTCTTATGCAGCATGCAGGATATTCACTGAGGCATGAGGGATGTTTCCTTGCACTTCCGTGTGGGCTTGTGACCCTGAGCCCGTGGGCTCAGTAGTTGTGGTGCAGGCTTAGTCTCCCCTCCCCTCCCCCACCCCGACACGTGGGGCCTTAGTTCCCTGACCAGGGACTGAACCCATATCCCCTACGTTGGAAGGCGGACTCCTAACCACTGGACTGCCAGGGAAGTCCTGTTGTTTAGGAGCTGAATAATATTCTATTATATTTATATACCACATTTTCTTCTTCCATTCATTCATCAGTGGACCTTAGGTTATTTCTGCCTCTTGGTTATTGCCCATAATGCTGTGATAGACATGGTTGTACAAATATCTCTTCGAGATCCTGCTTTCAGTTTTGTAGGTAAAATGCCCAGAGGCAGGATAGCTCGATCATATGGTAGCCCTATTTATAATTTTGGGGGGAGCCTCCATACTGTTTTCCATAGATGCTGCACCATTTTGCACTCTCATGACAGTGCACAAGTGTTCTGATTTCTCTGTATCCTCTACAGCATTTGTTCTTTTCTTTTTTTTTTAGTACCATCCTCATGAGTGTAAGGTGAATGTTTAAACATTTTGAGGTGTTTCAGATGCTTCCCAAATTTAAAGTTCTTTTTTGAAGTTTCTCTTTTAGCTACCAAAGCCTATCCATAAATAATTACGTACGTGGACAATGTAAACAGCTGGTTTCACCCTCTCAAATTGTATGCAACGCCTTTATACCAGTAATATATGAAATTTTTGTTAATTTTTCATAATAATAATATATTCATTCTTAAAATTTGCCACACATTATTCTAAGTGTTTTACATTAATTATCTTGTTTCATCCTTCCATCATTCCATTAGAGTAGATACTACCATTATAATATCACTATATTATTTATAGATGTGGAACATCTAAAAAGTTTACCACCAGGCACAGAGAAGGAATTATCCAAACACACTGGGGTCTCAATCTGAATTCAGAGCCTGAGCTGTTAACCCCCTTATTAATCTGCCTTGTGTATTTTAAAATCTTTTCAAGCATGGAATAATTCCAGACTGAATTTTTCTTAAGAGATTTTAGTTCATGGGTAAAATCTTCCATTAAGTTGTTAAAATATAATAAAAATGGGGAATTAAGAATATTTTCAGTTATGATTAGATGTTAAAGGTTTGTAAAAGAAGGCAGTCAGAAGTAAGTCTTAAAAATATCTAATTTTTTATCATTCATTTTCCCAAATCCCCTAAAGATGAAGTTTGAGAGTCCAAGTCTTCAGTACCACCGAATCAGTTTTCTGTGTCCGTTCCCTGGACTTTATCTGCTGACAGTCGTTTTGCCACTAGATTTTTAGTTGCTGGTCTTAGATGGATCCTGAAAATGTACACTTACCACTGATAACACTTCCCAGACTCTTTCTTTCTTGAGTTCAGGAGAAAAGAGGCTTATTTCTCCTCCTGTCTTGATGTAAGGATAACTGTGCACTTACTAAACTTTGTGACCACAACAGAAGGCAGGTCAGAATCCATTTTTTTTCCTTATGATGAGTGCTAGTCAGAAGGGATTTTTTTTTTTAAGTGATTATATGAATGCATCTGTATGTTATAGGAAACAGTTATATTCTTTGGAATTAACTCTTGTTTTATTTTGGTTTGAAAATATTAAAAAAAAAACAGTCATTTTTATGTGCTTTTTTTTTTTTTTTAAAGGGCACCCCTGAGTAATCCTACAAAGAACAGAATTTAGTACAAGAAAATATGGATTAATTTAGAATTTAGAGCTTAAGTTCTGAATGCTTTAGAGTGAATCTGAAAGCATATCCCAAATCTCTATTCTGACATTCATTTTTTTTTCATTGCATACTATTATCATAGTTTTCATTTGGGGAAGATCAGAGGCAAGCACAAGAATCTTCAAAGGAACAAATACAGACCAAGATTTTGTCCTTGATTACACCTTTTCATTTTTTCTCTTGCTTCCCGAGCATCTTCACTGCTTCCTTGCGTCTGGAATACCCTCTCTGTCTCCAGAGTCCTCAGACTATGTTTTAGGTGGATAACAGTATCAAATTTTATAAATCTTTAAAGCAAAAGCCCTCCAACTCATCCTGCCACCTGTTCATCTCAGATAGTATCAATTTACAGAGACTACTTTGAACTTAACTTTGTAAGAAGCTACTTTACAGGGTCCTAAGCCCCATCCCCCCACCCACCAAAAAAAAAAAGGGGGAAACAATGGATAACAGATTGTAAAGTCTTTCTTATCCTTGCAGCCTTCTGTCCATCCGTTTTGGACCCCAGATCAGCAAACCAGGGCTCTGGGGGCCAAATCCACTTTGTTAAAGAAAGTCTGTGGGAACAGAGCCACGCCCACTCTTGTGTTGTCTGGGTCTGCTATGGGAGCCACACCGGACTCTGAAGGACCTGCAAAGCTGAGGTCTTACTATCTGACCCTTTAAGAAGAAGCTTGCAGACCCCAGCTGTTTTCTAAAGGAGTAGGAACTGAGTGTTCCCTGAAAGAGGCTTGGGACTGTCCTTCCCCTGCGTTGTCATCCAACAGGAAGCCCCCACTCTCCCCTGTCAGTTTTCCTCTGTACTCTTCCTCTGTGTGTGTGTTCGTCAGTCAGTCGTGTCTGACTGTTTGTGACCCCATGGGTGATAGTCCACTAGGCTTCTCTGTCCCTAGAATTCTGCAGGCAAGAACACTGGAGTAAGTTGCCATTTCCTTCTCCAGGGGATCTTCCTGACCCAGGGATCCAACCTGGGTCTCCCTCATCACAGGCAGATTCTTTACTGTCTGAGCTACCTGGGAAGAAATGACAAGCCCTTTGCTGAGACCCTGTCCAAGCAGACAGTCTAACTGCCCAGGTTTTCATTCCAAAAGGAGAGTCTTTAGGCGCAGACACTGCACAGTCCCAGCTCTCCTGCTTCCCCTCTCGGCTTCTCTGTTTCACTGGAATCCATCTGGCAGCCTTGTCTACACCCACCGATCCCTAGGATGATAAGTCATTACTTCCTTTTGGACATTGTCTTATGCATCTCCTAAGGTGCCAGTTGGTTTAACAGACCTACTGTGCTCCTATCTTTTGGTTTCCTAGCACCACCCAGGAGGAATTCTCTGCCCAACATCTCCTCAGTTCAGTTCAGTCGCTCAGTCATGTTCAACTCTGTGACCCATGGACTGCAGCACTCCAGGCTTCCCTGTCCATCACCAACTCCCAGAGCTTGCTCAAACTCACGTCCATTGGGTCAGTGATGCCATCCACCCATCTTATCCTCTGTTGTCCCCTTCTCCTCCGGCCTTCAATCTTTCCCAGCATCAGGACTTTCCTAACAAGCCAGTTCTTCGCATCAGGTGACCAAAGTATTGGAGCTTCAGCTTCAGCATCTGTCCTTCCAGTGAATGATCAGGACTGATTTCCTTTAGGGTGGACTGGTTTGATTTCCTTGCAGTCCAAGGGACTCTCAAGAGTTTTATCCAACACCACAGGTCAAAAGCATCTGTTCTTCAGCACTCAGCTTTCTTCACATTCCAACTCTCACATCCATACATGACTACTGAAAAAACATAGCCTTGACTAGACGGACCTTTGTTGGCAAAGGAATGTCTCTGCTTTTTAATATGCTGTCTAGGTTGGTCATCGCTTTTCTTCCAGGGAGCAAGTGTCTTTTAATTTCATGGCTGCAGTCACCATCTGCAGTGATTTTGGAGCCCCCCCAAAAATAAAGTCTGTCACCGTTTCCATTGTTTTCCCATCTATTTCCCATGAAGTGATGGGATCTCCTCACTTCTGTGCCAAGGACCAGCACCTGGGTTCTTCTCAAGTCCCCCTTAGCCCTTGTCCTGCATCCTAGTCCCTCCCCTGAGCATCATTACATCGTTGTTAGGATGGTTGATAATCGAGGTTTACTCTGTGTCAGGTCTTCTGCTTGGTGCATTCAAAATACATGATCTCGTTTGATTTTCACAGCAGTCCCTGAAGGTATCTGTTGCTGGGTCCCATGACCACTTCGTTTACAAAGACAGTAAGTTCAGATTTAAAAGTTTTCGCCAACTCAGACAGGAAATGATAGAATTGGAATTTGAACCGGTTTGACTCTAGTGTCTTAGCTTGGAATCACTGTTACACCACCTTCTACAGTTTAAATTTAGATCAGTTACCATCACTTGTGTCAAGCAGGATGACCCCAAATCCTTATCAGCTCTGGAAAACATAGTTATATACTTGCTGAATATGTGAACTTGGGAGGAAGAATCTAATTCCAGTATCTCTTTTGAGTTCTGGGCACACTGATAGCATTTCAGAACAAAGCCCTTAGGTTCAGTATTAGGAAGTGATATGCTTGCTTTGGGAAGTGCCCTGGGGGCTCAAATGGTAAAGACTTTGCCTTCAATGCAGGAGACCCAGGTTCAGTTCCTGAGTGAGGAAGATCTCCTGGAGAAGGAAATGGCTACCCACTCCAGTAGTTTTGCCTGGCGGGCTACAGTCTATGGGTTGGCATAGAGTTGGATACTATTGAGTGACTAACACACACATGCTTGCTTTTATTTGTTTAAGGTAGAAGGAAGATCTCGAGATTGGTATGAAGTCAGATTCCTATTTGAGTCATTTGTTTTTGTCACATAGGATATGGTCCTAATGCCTCCACACTTGACATACGGACTTTCTGTACCATTATGTAACCACCACTGCAATGGAAACTCTATCCAAACAGAGTGGATGCATTAGACTTAATTAGCATTTCTTCCGTTCCCCAAGAGTATTTTGCTGGCAAACTATTGTTTTGCTTTTTGTTTATTTGTTTTTAGTTGTATGTTTTAAAGGAGACACAGGCAGACTCATATCAAGGTTGTTTAAAATTTGTAGATGGGTGGAGAAAGATCACATAAAAGTTGGGGTTGGATACTGAATGCTTAACTCAGATCTAACACCTTTCTGGTGGCAGTGGTCAATTTTGAGCTCTTTTATGAAGACTCTGTGACACTATCTCCATACCATAGGAGCATAAAGACAGAGATGCAATAGGCACACATCACATAGGGGATGTTCTCTACACTGCAAAAGAACAGCTGCCCTTTCCAAGATGTCATATGAAAGCTAAAAACATTAAATTTCTGCATACCTTTGATGAGATATATTTATATTTACCATCCTTTTCATCAGTCAGTCTTTTTGACTGTATACTGTTATTCCCCTTTAGATGCATTTCAGAGCACACCCTACTGATTATGGAGGATAGTTTCTTTCCTGTCATGAGCAATCCCCATGATCTGGGGATCTTGAAAATGTGTGTTTGCAATCTGACACCTGTTGCTTTGGTGACATGGTTTGTTTGTTTTCCGTGGACTTAAACTGGTCACAAACCGTAGTGGTACAGAGACGAGTTGAGGGATTTCTTTCTGAGGTGTTGAGAGATTCCATTCTCCAAAAGCAACTGTATCCTCTCCACAGCTGCCCACGTACCACAAGTCTGACAATAGCAAGATGATGCCAAGATTCACCCTATCCTGCTGCTCCCAGTAGGCATCAAAATTTCCTTTCCCACCAGCAACAATAGCAACAACAACAGCCACACAAAACAGTCTCTTCAAAGATAAGAATTTTGTTTTTCATTTCTGTTCTAAGCAAAACTCAATTATGACACTCAATTCATGACTTTTAAGGATTAGAGTCAGGCAACATTGCATCACAGTGAAGAGGAGAGATGTTGGATCCAGAGTGCCTGAGTTTTAATTGTGGCTCTGGCCTTTGGTAGCTATGTGTTTCTGGCCACGTTAGCTCTTCTCTCTGTCTTAAGTCTCTCATCTGTGAAATGGGGGTTCATAGATGTAACATAAAGAACATGGAAGAGTTCTCGGCACTCTTACCATTTGTTTGTATGTGAGTTTTAACAAGTGCATTGAAAGAACGTTGGACTGGATATCAGGAATTTGAGGTTTGGTCTCTTTCCTGCAATTAACTAGTCCTTGCCCTGGTAGCTCAGCTGGTAAAGAATCTGCCTGCAATGCAGGAGACCCTGGTTCAATTCTTGGGTTGGGAAGATCCTCTGGAGAAGGGATAGGCTACTCACTCCAGTATTCTTGGGCTTCCCTGGTGGTTCAGCTGGTAAAGAATCCTTCTGCAGTGTTGGAGACCTGGGTTCAATCCCGGATTGGGAAGATCCCCTGGAGAAGGGAAAGGCTACCCATTCCAGTATTCTGGCCTGGAGAGTTCTATTGTAGTTCATGGCTCACAAAGGGTCAGACACGACTGAGCGACTTTCACTGTCTTTGTAAAGAGGGTTGAGTGATCATAAACAAGTCAGTACACATTTACCTTTCTCTGGTCTACATAAAACCAAGAGCCTGAACCCACTGGACTTTAGGATTTGTACAAAATCTAATAGCCTAGAAATCTGTGTTGCTTTATGCCAAATGATATATTACTGGTGAGTTGTTACCAGTTGTAGTCTGTCTAATTAACTGTACTTGGTTTATTTTTATGAATAATTTGGAGCTAAGCATTAGCATGAAGGAATGAGAGATAGCATCAGGAAAAATCAAGTTGATAGATAATAAAACGTTCCATCGGGGACCCAGAGGAGTAAGTCTCTGCCTTCAAGGAACGGACAGTTGTATGGTTGGGACAGGAGGTGGATAATTCACTAGATACTTGTAATAAAGTGTATTGAATATTGAGAGAAACGTTTGTTTGAAGATAAGTGGGTGATGACCTATTCACACCCATAAGGACTGCTGGACACCAGTCTTGTGGGGCCTTGGGAGAGCTTTGTTGAAAAAATGATACAAGAAGCACATCTGGAACCAGCAGGAAAGACAATGCTGCTTTCTAGGAAGTGGGAGGAATTCAGCCTAGGTGGTAGACAAGGGGATGGGTTTGGGATAGGAGTAGGGATTGGCCTACGACTGTGGCCAGAGATAAGGCTGGGTGAGATTTTGAAGAGCTTTGCAAATGTTTGGCCCTCAATTATAATCAGATTACATCCAGTGATGGCATTTTACGAGCTCCAGGGAAGTGACAGGAAATGTTCAGGAGAAGTGGTGGTTGCCATCTTGGAAATTCACTTCATAGACAGTTTGATGCTTTAATAAATGACTTGAATTATTGCACTCTTCCCCTCCTCTTGGTATCTGTAAAATAAAGCTATGTACACAGGAGTCGTTGGCAAGACAAAATCCGCTTTCCAGTTCTCTGGGTGAATGGTGTATTCATTCTCCCAGTCTTGCATAAATCTGTGGAAGGTTGTTTTTATACTGTTTCCAAATTCCAGAGTTAGATCTCTGAGTGAAAAAGGGAGAGCAGAAGGGAGAGCAGAACTCTATGATTTTAGTATGCATATTTCATGTAATGCTTGCTGCTGCTGCTGCTAAGTCACTTCAGTCGTGTCCGACTCTGTGTGACCCCATAGACGGCAGCCCACCAGGCTCCTCCATCCCTGGGATTCTCCAGGCAAGAATACTGGAGTGGGTTGCCATTTCCTTCTCCAATGCATGAAAGAGAAAAGTGAAAGTGAAGTCGCTCAGTCTGTCCGACTGTTAGCGACCCCATGGACTGCAGCCCACCAGGCTACTCCGTCCATTGGATTTTCCAGGCAAGAGTACTGGGGTGGGGTGCCATTGCCTTCCCCCATGTAATGCTTACGATGTTACAAAGCAGATATGATTATTCCTCTTTTGTACTTTAGTGAACTGAGAGTAATGAAGGTAAAGTGATCAGTTCAAGTTCACACAGCTCAAAAAGGACAGAGCTGGAATTTGCACTAAGTCCCACCTTTCCTTTCTCCTTCTTCCCTCATTTATTTATCCTCAGATGCTTTCCTACCGCATGTGCAAGGCAGTGTGCAAAGGATGGATATTCAGTGGGCATATAAGAACTTTACCCATCTTCTCTTTGATATGAACGTGCACACTGCCCAGTGTTAACAGTTGTGCATGTAGAGCAATAAAGGAATGAGCATGTTTACAAGTCTGGGGGAAACTGAGGCTGGGTATCTCTTGTTTAAGTTGGAAAAAAAAAGCAAGGCGAAATAATCTCCCCATTTAACAGCATTGTTTTCCCACTAAACCATTTTTCATTGAATGCAATGGGAATTGTAATCTTGTGGTTATATACACATACAGGGAGGCATACATTTCTGGCCATTGTCAGTGGTCTTACCAACACGGATCGCTGGAGAATGAAACCAGAGTTGTGGTTTAGTCTCCAGTATCTGAGGTTCATAAACCTTCCTGCTTGGGGAATTCCCTGGTAGTCCAGTGGTTAGGACCCCAAGCTTTCACTGTGGGGGTCCAGGTTCAATTCCTGGTCAGGGCACTAAGTGGCACGACCAGAAAATAAGATAAACCTGTCTGCTTGTGGGTTTTTCTTGATCTTTTCCCTTAAAGGCAAAGCATCATCTACTCCCAGTTAGGGCCTGAGCTTCCCTGTGAAAAGGCAGTCATTTGTCCCCACATTCTATTACGGCTCTTGTAAGTTACGTTTGTGATGATCAGAATTTAATCCTGTAGAACTTTAAAGCATCAAATTTCTTTTCTAGACCTGCCCATCTCCCACCTCACTTTGTAGAGGCTCAGGGGGCAGCAAAAAGGCAAAGAATATGAGACTCTGGCATAACCCTGTGTATGGAACTGTTTTGCGAAGGGCTGGATGTGACTGTTAACCGGGTGTGATCCTTCCCTCTTCCTCCTCTGTCTGCCCCATCCTATACCTCGCAGATAGGTGGGGTCCCCTAGGTAGGCTGGCGCTGACATTCCTTGTCTTTGTCTGAGGCGGACATCCTCATTGAGACTTGAGGCAGATTCTTGAAATATCTTCAGCGATGACAGGTCTTTGACTTTTGAGGGGAGATTTAACATTAATGGACATCCATCATTTAGCGTCATGGCTTGTGATAAAGAGGCCAGTCAAGTGTTTTGGGTGAATATGAGCAAAGTACCATTTGATTGCTCCCTCGTCTCCGGTTTATAGCTTTGAAGTGGCTCTTGTGGCAGTTTTAAAGGAAGTTTCGAAAAGTATTCAGAGCAGTCTTCTGGGAACAGATAGAACATCCCTAAGTAACTTACTTTGAAGTCTAACTTTGGGTTCATTCTTTGAAAATAAAATAACACTGTTTATTTAATATACATTGATGGAATTATGACTTTTTTTTTGCCCCAAGTATGTAATGAGTTATTATCCCACATTATACAATACAAGCTATAGCTATAATAATAATATTTTCTATTTCAAGTAGAATGTGGAGAAAGGAGTTAGAAACAAAGGAGCTTTAAACACAAGAAAGAAAAAGAAAGAAAGGGAAGCTGCATGAAAACCCTTTACTACCATACACTAGAGAGGATTTTCTTTCTTTTTTTCTGCTTTTGGGCACTTAAAAATACTACAGATTATTGCCTGCATGTTTTTAATGCTCTGTAATTGTGTACTGAGGCAAATCCCATTATTTTTAAATCACTTAATGTTGGAAAACAATTGGGTAAACCCCACTTGGAATGCCCTGTGGGTCATCTCAAACCATTTGGTTCTGTTAATAAAATTAAAACAATTGGAGGAAATATACAGATGCTTTCAAATTGGCTTTACAATCATGATGTCTGTACTTATGAAAAAGAGGACAGCTCTTGGGAACTCCGTGAAGCCCAATGCTTCATTACTGTGTGCGAGAGATGTGAATTGGAAGTAAAGATTTGACATATATTTTTATTTTGAGATGCCATGCTAATTCACATCATTCAGCCCTTTCATTGCCAAACTGTAAAAGTCCATTAAGTGACTGAAAGGAATATACAAATTATCCACTGGCACTGCAAGCTGGAGTTTTACATACACCCTGTTATTCCATCCGCCAGCTTGCTGCAAGATTCTGTTAAGCAGTAAGTGAGAAGATTATATTGTCTGCAAACTAATTGTACAAAAGACTCTGAAGTAAGTCATCAGGGCCCAGGACCTTCTGAAAAGCCGCCAGGATATATTATAAATTGCTCTATCATTTCTGTCAGCCTGGTTTCAAAACCCAGAGCTTTCAAAACCCAGAGCTTGCACATGGACCTATGGCTCTGAAGCCAGTGACAAAACTGGGAAAATTCTGATCGTGTCATCCACGGCTGCCCAGTGTGGTCCCTGGGGTGGTAGCATGGAACAAGTGTGGCCCGGAAAATGGCAAGCTCTAATCCAGGAAACCTCAGTGTTTGAAAGGAGAATCTTACAAAGTGAGCAGTAACTTCTGTTCCCCCCCTGAACCACTGTCTGGTGTTAACGTTCCAGGGGCCTGCAGTTACTACTGGAAATACTTTTGTCTCATTTCTACTCTTTGTGAATCGAAGGAAAACAAGTACCCCATCGAGATCATAGGGTCTCTTGGGAGTAGTGTCTTTGAGTCGTTACCAAAATAGATGTAAAACAGTGTTGTCAGGTGCTTGGGGAGGGCGGTGGAGCATGTTTTTAGCATAAAATGCTTTCTTCATTGAATACAAAAGCTACCAGGGAAGGTTTTTCAAGGGCAGAATCTTTGTGGACTCTGACGTGGATCAAAGACTGTTGGTTGGGTGATCACAGCCAACAACAATGAGCTAAGGGACTCAATGGGAGGGCTTGGAAATTAGAGATGTTTTCCTCCAGCAAAGAAGTTCTTTAGAACGATGTTGATTTGTTTTTCAAGACATAAAACCAGTGTTACTTAGTGAAATCAAGGTTATCATCCATGTATGTCAAGACAAATATATCGAAACAGAACATTTGGCTGAAGGATACCAGATTCATTGTAAACCATGTCTATATGCTTAGCTGGAAGTGTATCATTTATGAAAACACTTGTGACCCATGTATTTTCTTTCCATTCACAGTGAAATTTTTATAAGAATGCCACCTTTCCTATAGCTTTGGGAAGATTTCTTTATCCCCATCTTGTCGTTTATTCATTTGTCACAGCACATTTCAATCATTTGCTCCCATGTGAAGAATTCACTGAGTCTCTGAAGCATGATCTCTGCTTGTGGGGATGTTTGTGTGTACATGGGCATCTGGGGCTGACTTGACGCTAGAACCATCACACTCAACTGTGTTGTGATTTGTTGACACACAGATCTTTGTCTTCTTTGTAAGGCCCTGGATTCCTTAAGAGGTAGGAATTTCCTCTTTCTTTCCCAGCCCTGCACAGGTTCATGAAGGTTGGTTCATTCATATGCGGTGAGGATTCAGCCATAAATGAGACAGAACTCTTCCCCTTAAGAACTCATCCTAAGGCCCTATGAAAAATTCATCTGCCTTTAAAATGTTTCTCTTTGTCACTAAAGAATTATAGAATGTAGTAGTTGGAAAGGAAACTGGAATTCTTCCTTATATGTGATCTAAACTCTCATGTGGAGAATTTGACAATTCCCCTTCTGTTTCTGAAGAAATCTTAAAAATCTTTAGACAGTCATTCAGAGAGAAGGTTTAAATTTGGTTGCTATTATTGAATTATCCTTGAATGTTTTCTGTAATGTAACTCCAATTCTTTGGGCACTCATTTTGTAAATAACTGGGGTGGTAGCATGGAACAAGTGTGGCCCGGAAAATGGCAAGCTCTAATCCAGGAAACCTCAGTGTTTGAAAGGAGAATCTTACAAAGTGAGCAGTAACTTCTGTTCCCCCCCTGAACCACTGTCTGGTGTTAACGTTCCAGGGGCCTGCAGTTACTACTGGAAATACTTTTGTCTCATTTCTACTCTTTGTGAATCGAAGGAAAACAAGTACCCCATCGAGATCATAGGGTCTCTTGGGAGTAGTGTCTTTGAGTCGTTACCAAAATAGATGTAAAACAGTGTTGTCAGGTGCTTGGGGAGGGCGGTGGAGCATGTTTTTAGCATAAAATGCTTTCTTCATTGAATACAAAAGCTACCAGGGAAGGTTTTTCAAGGGCAGAATCTTTGTGGACTCTGACGTGGATCAAAGACTGTTGGTTGGGTGATCACAGCCAACAACAATGAGCTAAGGGACTCAATGGGAGGGCTTGGAAATTAGAGATGTTTTCCTCCAGCAAAGAAGTTCTTTAGAACGATGTTGATTTGTTTTTCAAGACATAAAACCAGTGTTACTTAGTGAAATCAAGGTTATCATCCATGTATGTCAAGACAAATATATCGAAACAGAACATTTGGCTGAAGGATACCAGATTCATTGTAAACCATGTCTATATGCTTAGCTGGAAGTGTATCATTTATGAAAACACTTGTGACCCATGTATTTTCTTTCCATTCACAGTGAAATTTTTATAAGAATGCCACCTTTCCTATAGCTTTGGGAAGATTTCTTTATCCCCATCTTGTCGTTTATTCATTTGTCACAGCACATTTCAATCATTTGCTCCCATGTGAAGAATTCACTGAGTCTCTGAAGCATGATCTCTGCTTGTGGGGATGTTTGTGTGTACACGGGCATCTGGGGCTGACTTGACGCTAGAACCATCACACTCAACTGTGTTGTGATTTGTTGACACACAGATCTTTGTCTTCTTTGTAAGGCCCTGGATTCCTTAAGAGGTAGGAATTTCCTCTTTCTTTCCCAGCCCTGCACAGGTTCATGAAGGTTGGTTCATTCATATGCGGTGAGGATTCAGCCATAAATGAGACAGAACTCTTCCCCTTAAGAACTCATCCTAAGGCCCTATGAAAAATTCATCTGCCTTTAAAATGTTTCTCTTTGTCACTAAAGAATTATAGAATGTAGTAGTTGGAAAGGAAACTGGAATTCTTCCTTATATGTGATCTAAACTCTCATGTGGAGAATTTGACAATTCCCCTTCTGTTTCTGAAGAAATCTTAAAAATCTTTAGACAGTCATTCAGAGAGAAGGTTTAAATTTGGTTGCTATTATTGAATTATCCTTGAATGTTTTCTGTAATGTAACTCCAATTCTTTGGGCACTCATTTTGTAAATAATTGTGTTATAATGAAATAAGCATTAGATAACTCGGGTGTGTGCTCCGTTGCTCAGTTCAGCCTGACTCTTTGCAATCCTATGGACTGTAACCCACCAGGCTCCTCTGTCCATGGGAATTTCTAGGCAAGAATACTGGAGTGGGTTGCCGCCTCCTACTCCGGGAGATCTTCCAGACCCAGGGATTGAACTCACGTCTCTTGGGTCTCCCACATTGGCAGGCAGATTCTTTACTACTGCGTCAGCTGGGAAGCCCCAATAACTCATTTAGTGCCATCTATCTGTATTTTTATACTACTTTTATTCTTATTTATATCAAGACACACTTTTACTTCCTTTAAAACTTCTTACAGGTTTTTTTTTTCTTCTTTTTTCACAATTAACTCTCCAGAAGCCTTTGTCTTTTTCTTATTTTCCCCTTGATAGCAGCTCCCGTGGTTTTGCCCTGCATTTCCATTTTTGTCAAAGGTATTTCTTTAAGGTTTTGAAAAATTAACTAGATTTTTGCTTTTTTTTTTTTTTTTTTAGTTTGTGAAGTGATTTTCCTAGTTTCTTCATGTTGTTTCTTAATGGGTGACCCAGCTCACTTGACCTTGTGAACCCATGTGACAGCATCATATTTAATGTTCATCAAAATGACCCTGAGGTACAAAAAAATAATTTAAAATGTGTTATTTTGCTTATATACTACTTTTTGGTGAAGTATTTCTGTTCTCCATAAGTAATACTCTCTAGGATCTTATGATCTAATGGGTTATATGCACATGAAAAATTAAAAAAAATATATCTGGCACATTATGTGATGAGAGTACCCACAAAGATAGGAGAACCTGGAAATCATTTTCTGCTAGGGTGGTCCGAGAAGATTCCATGAAGGACTGGAATGGACTGTGAGTTGAATGCTGAGCCTTGGAAGTAATTTTAAGAAGGAAAGAGGGGCAAAGATAGCTCATCCTCAGAGGCAAGCTTGAAGGACACAGCAAAAACGGAATAAATCACATTGTGCATCAGGAAGTTCATGTAAGGTAATCATTGTAATGTTGCTGGAAAAGTAGATGAGAGTGAGATGGGAGCAGAGATTCTGTTGGCTAGATGAATATTTTATATTTATTCCGGAGACCATAGGAACTTATTGATTTTTTTTTTTTAAGTTGGGTTAATGACATGATGATCAAAGCCATCATAGGCAGAGGAACATGATCGTGGTATGCAGTGTGGATTAGAGGGGGACAGGACAGAGGCAAAGCGCCCAGAGAGAAGATAACTGCCATCGTCCAGGTGTGAGCTCACACAGGCCTGACTTAGGGGCCTGTCAGAAGGGCCTTGTTGCAAGGGATGAGAATATAATTTTCAAAGAGGAAGAGGAATTAGTTTGAAAGGAAATATGATTATTTTGTGTGTGTGTGTGATGAGTCATTTAAGTAGAAGTTAACAGTAGTGAGTTAAAAGCGGGGGTGTGGTGTGGGGTCATGCCGTGATACTGGAAAGTGAACAAAAATTCATACTGACTTCTCCAGGACAAAAAAAGGGAAGAAATGCTGTTTGGAAAACATTTTCCCCCCCATTCTAACTAGTTATTGTTTGGCTCTTCCTAAGAAAGCAGAGGCTTGGGTTTCTATTTAAGTAAGTATAAGAAGCACCGTGTAGAATGGAAAAGAAGCTGCCTGCCAATGGGGAAGATCCCCTGGTGGAGGAAATGGCAACCCACTACTGTATTCCTGCCTGGAAAATTCCATGGACAGAGGAGCCTGGTGGGCTACAGTCCATGGGGATGCAAAGAGTTGGACACTACTGAGCTCACATACACACACACACACACACACACAAGGAGAGCCATGTAGAATGCAAAGATCTGGTAGTAGAATATTAATTAACCCCTAGAAAATGACTAGCAACACTCTTGATGCAAAATAAATTTTCAGTGACCATCACAGAGAAAAATGATTCATTTAAAGTTCCGATTCTAAATCCTTTTATTCTCAGCCATGACCCAGCCAGTCTGGTTCCTTTGACTTATCCTTGGTTTTCTGTGAGTGTAATACAATAACACTGTAATTTCTCTGAGGAAGGTGGTGGTGTTGTGCTTCTGTTGATACAATTAATATTGCTGTTAATATTTAACCTATTATGTTAAAAAGTAGTTGCTTTTATTATTATAAATGCCCTGAATTAGAATGCTAATTTAGTCAGTTTTGATAGGCTCATCTCAAGTTATAATGGCTTTTTTCCTTTTTTTTTTTTTTTTAAGTCATGCATCCTTAACCAGGTTTCCGTACTTATAAGTGGTTAGGTATTACTTCCTGTTGAATTAGCAGTTGCTGAGTAGTTGAGTCTTTCTACAGTCCTGCAATCCACTAATGTGATATTTAATGAGGAGACATCAGTCTGGAGAAAGGTAGTCAATATAAATCAGTGTTTACAAAGTGTGATTAACTCTGAAATATTTCATCAATTCTGTGGTCCCAGGCAGACTCTATGCTAATTACTAGAATCTGTGCATGTTTCAGGGGACTTGGATGGACCCTGAGTATTGCAAACATGGAGCAGCAAAATTGCAATTATGCTCGGACTGTCTCTGATGACAATTTATGCATTTGGTGTGATGACCTCCCCCTTCCCAAGAGGGCAATAAACAGAATGCATTTTCATTAGAGATACTAATGCACTTAATCACAAGGGGAAAGGGTTAGGAAGTAACGAAGGACCTTCAAGCACTGTGTGACAGAGTTGATAGGGGAGAGAGGCTTTATTTTAAAGGCAGCTTCTCTACAAAGCTGTAGGCAGCCCCAGAGCGCTTCCCACACACTGTCATTGGCCCTAATTGAAAAATTTCAAGTTAGAGTTTGGGTCTTCTTCTGATGACATCCTTATCATTTCACATGTATTGTTACTAATGTAAATGATGTATACCGTAATATTAAATGTATTATGTCATAGCTGTTTATTTTTATATCTAACACTTCCATGCAGTTTGAGTGTTTGGGATTAATTATGCAAGTAATGTAATAAACATCATGATGATGGTGATAATGGTAATGATGATGGTGATGATGGTGATCATCCATCATCAGTAGACATTTTCCAAAGAGTAAAATTGTATTGTAAAGCTCTGGTAAGTGATGAAGTGAGAACCATGTAACTTTAGTCCCTGCCCTCAAGGAGCTTTCTGCACAGTTCCAAATTAGCCTGCTGATCATTTTTCACAGTGAGATTTATACTGTTCCGTGTCAGAAGGACAGAAAGCCTGATGCATCAGATGAATAGTACCAAAAGAAATCCAGGACGGATGGTGTAATTATACGGTTTTGATGTTTGTGTTTTTTTATGGAAATAATCTGCTGGCAAATTTCCTTTTGATCCCAAGATTCTGGGAGACTGCTGCTTTGCCTGAATGGAAGAAACATAATGTTTTAAAGGCTAATTTTAAGCTCAGTTTTTTGAAGAACTTCACTTCACTGTATATCTCTTCTGTAGCTACTCATCATTCAGTGCATCTTCGGTGGTCGTAGCTGAGCATCTGGCTTCATGATATTTGCGATACCCTCATGATTCCTGTTGACATTTATTTGAGGGAAGAGGGCAGAAGTAGAAGAGTTGATATTATCAGGGGAATGCTCGGATTGCCTGGGTCTTGCAAACCTAACAGCTTCTTTTCTTCACACTCTGTGTTTTAGGTAATATAGAATATAGCTGCCCTGCCACGAATGAGTGTGAAATCACGAAGCGCAGACGTAAATCCTGCCAGGCTTGCCGCTTCATGAAGTGTTTAAAAGTGGGCATGCTGAAAGAAGGTAAGGCTGGGTGCCAGTGGCCTTGTGCTTTAGGTTGGGGATGGGAGAAGGGGATGTACAGGGGATTTCAAAAATGTTAGAGAAACCAGGAAATGCTGGGGTCACAGTAAGTACCCTGAATCTGGTGGCAGAATGCTCCTTCTTTACACCTGAGCTCTTGATCCCTCGTGCCTGCTTGACATCGACAGGAAGGGACAAGGTAGGACGCATCTGATGTGCAGCTAAACCCACAGGTGTGCTTGGCAGTGTGGGTTCTTTTTGTCTTTACATCTTGCAGAAAGCAGAGGGTGAAGAGCAGCTAAGAAGCTACTGTCATTGTCTTTTTGCTTTCTTCTCAGTGCTACTTATACATCTACAGCGAGACCCTCCTCTTTACTCAGGTGTAATTCATAAAGGTTGTATATATTTAAAGCATATGATCTGTATTTATATATATATGTGTGTGTGTATTGTGAACTAATCACCACAATCAAGCTAATTAACATATCCTTCACTTCATTTTGTATGTTTACCTTTGTCTGTGTTTCTTTCCTAAAAATTAATCTTCGATGTAAAGCATTTGTTTTTCTTTTCTAATCTTATCTTTGGGATTTATTTTCTACTATAAAGACTTTATAACGGTGCTATTAAAATTGTTGCTTTCCGTTGGGGATAATAGCAACAACACAAAATAGTAACCGTGAACATGTATTTTGTGCTAAACAAATTGCCTAAGTACACACACCACACAAGTCATAGAGACAGGAACGGGACCCAGATAGATTCTAGAATTCATTCAAGTCCCTCACTCATACTAAAGGTCCTGAAATCTTTGTATGTTTCAAGTATGTCCAGTGAAGCTTGGAGACAGAGGAAAAATTGTTCTTTTCTGTGGGAAACTTCAGTTTAGTTTTTGGTTATTTTGAATATATTTGCATATATGTATGTCCTTTTTAGATGCGAATTTTACATACTACATTTAGATTTTACTGTTTCCTTTCCTTCAGAAAATTTGCCAGTGTTTAAAATAACTGATAATTTTTTTACAGTAATAAAATGAAAATACAGTGATTGAAGTTTGAAAGAAAATGAGGTAAATTAATTATTTAAAGGTGTTGTTTTTATTGAGTCATAGACTATGTCTTATTCCTGGGGTCAGCCTTATGAGTTTGTATAATTTGTTGTTCCTGGAGATCACCTATTTTTTTCACTTTTAAATCCAAGTAGATCCAAGTGTTTATTTCCCATGAATGAACCAGAGCTTCAGTTAGCTATGGCATCAACAGATCTCATAATTTTTCCTGGCTTTTTCTTATTCCAAGTTTTTTTCTGTGAACAATATCTTTGGACGATGAGTAGATCAGACAATGTTTGGGTACATGGAATTCACTCTATTTTTCTCTTGTTCGCTAAGAACTAACTTCTCCCTTAACTAAGAACAACTTGAAGAAAAATTGTAAACAAACAAGTGTGTAACTTTATCCTTAAAGCCTTATGGAAAAAGAACCAAGATATTTTGCCAAGAATAAAAGAGAAAGCAAATTGCCTGCAGCCACATGGATGGACCTAGAGATTATTATCATATTAAGTGAAGTAAATCAGAGAAAGACAAGTATCATAGGATATCACATATATGTAGAATCTAGAAAAAAATGGATACAAATAAACTTTTTACAAAACAGAAACAGACTCACAAACATAGAAATCTGTGATTACCAAAGGGAAAATCAAGGCGGGGTGGGATAAATTAGAAGTTTGGGATTAACGGATATATACTACTATATATAAAATAGATAAACAACAAGGACAGGGAACTGTAGAATATATTCATATCCTATAATAGCATATAATGGAAAAGAATCTGAAAGAGATATGTATATATATAAATATATATAATGGGATCACTGTGCTGTACACCTGAAACTAATACAACATTGTAAATCAACTATTCAGTAATAAAAGAAGAAAACAAATTACCTACTAGAATGATTAAATTTATATATATTTTATACAAAATATGCCTATTTAAATTTGTATGACAGTTTTATACAAATTTAGGTTTTAATAATTGATATTAATACACACACACTGATGGTATGTGTATGGAAAAATGGAAGAAAGGACAAAGATTGGTAGCAGTGTTATACTGGTGAATAAAAAGAAGGGTGAGAAATGCTTTTGTTTTTGCTCTATAGCCTTTGATACTGTTAGGAGTTTTCCACAGTGAACATGTCTTACATTTATAATCCATTTCCTAAATATTGAGTAAGTTGCTCTCATATGCCAGGCACTATTCTAGGCTCCAGAGATGCAGCAGTGAGAGTGATGGATGTTGTTGCTAGAGGAAGCTTATGTGAAAAATGCCAAAAGGACAGCAATTTTAACAAAGGAAAACATAATCTAACAGTAACAACCCAACTCATAGGACAGAGTTTTCCTCTGAGTTAGAACGGTGGTGATAGCTGACGTTATTGTGGTGGAAAACCTTGTCTTAGCGATTGCCTTAAACCCAGTAACAGAGTACCAGACAAACCATATTTCAGAGGGTCTCAAGTGATTGATTGATAGTCATTTTTGGTCTTTGTGATCTTTATGTTGCCCCTTAATTGAGCTGTGCATGCATTCATGTCAGCTGTGTCTGACTCTTTGCATCCCTGTAGACTAGCCCGCCAGGCTCTTCTGTCCATGGGGTTCTCCAGGCAAGAATATGGGAGGGGGTTGCCATGCCCCCCTCCAGGGGATCTTCCTGATCCAGGGACCAAGCCCATGTCTCTTATGTCTCCTGCCTTGGGAAGCAGGTTCTTTATGATCTGGAAAGCCCCTAGTTGACCTCTAGAGACATATGCTTCTTCAAAAAGGCTTAACTTTTGAGTTTGGAGTTGAGGAACCTCTATTTTTCAAAAGCAAATCAGTGTTTTGAAACTGTTATAAAAGTAATGTATCAGTTAGCACTTAAAAAAAACTTTTTGGCCATACCACATGGCATGTGGGACCTTAGTTTCCCGACCAGGGATTAAACCCACACCCCTCTCACTGAATTGGGGTCTCCTCGATTTGGATTTTTTTTTTTTAAACTAAAGTACATCGTGATATGACTCTATGTCCAGGTAGATAGAATTTTTTTTCATTAGTTTGATTTTACTGCTACAGTGTACTCACCTATTTGTCCTTCCAGGTTTAAGGAGGAAGTAGAAAACATATTTTCCCTTAAGTAATTTTCCCCATGGTGTTTTCAGGCAGGCGCAATATTGAAGGGTGGTTAGAGTGACTGAAGAGGTGTGAACTGTGTTTAATTAAACATTGTTGGTGAAAGTAAATGGGATGGGTGCTTATCTATAATTCACACCTCTTCAGTTGCCGTTATCAAGCCTTTAGAGGGACTGTTTTCAAGGGAATTGCTGCTATTGCTGATATACTCAAAAAATAATTTATTTTCCTTTACTTCCTTGTGCGCACTTTGGTGGAAAAATATCTCTGAGCCCCCCTCCCCCAAAGAGAAAAGAGGGGGTAGTTATGGGTAAATATGGAATATTCCTTTTTCTTTTGTCCTTAAAAAATACAGTGAAATATTGTATTACACCCTGCATATAAATGCACAATTATATTGGGCCATCTCCTTGGCTCAAGACTTACCTTCTCAGCCTGGAGAGAATGATACTGTCTTAAATATATCTTTATGGATGGAGAGGGATTTCAATCCCATGCAGTATGTCAGAGATCATGATGTAGTAAATCTATTCAAATGTAAACCTGTTCAATTCAATTACCAGTCCATAATAAAATTTGCCTCTACAACCCCCGTGTTGACCACAGCAGTCCATACAGGCTGATGGCACAGCGGGTCTGGAAATTGACAGACAAAATCTATTTAAACAAAAAACAACATTAGTTCTAGAATCTGAAATGAAATCAGATTTCAACAGCTTTGATGCGAACCTTCTTTCCTTTAACAGATATTTTTATGCAACTAGCCAAGTGCATCTTAGATAAAATGCTGCCTGAGGGAAATGAAGACATTTTCATTAAAAAAGTGGGTTTATAGAAAAATGAAACTTCCATTCTTTTAAAAATAATAAGCCTTGGTTTTATTGACTGGCATTTCTACTAATGATGTGGGATACAAACTCGAAGGAGTGGCTTAGTCAGTCAGTAAACAAGTTCAGTTACTTCACACTGTATGGGATTAAATTCCTCATAAGACATGGCTTCTCATAAGTACCAGAATCCTATCCAAATGAACTATATTTGTCTTTTTGTTTTTTAGTTCTGTTTTTTTTTTTTTTGAAGTCATGCATCCTTAACCAGGTTTCCGTACTTATAAGTGGTTAGGTATTACTTCCTGTTGAATTAGCAGTTGCTGAGTAGTTGAGTCTTTCTACAGTCCTGCAATCCACTAATGTGATATTTAATGAGGAGACATCAGTCTGGAGAAAGGTAGTCAATATAAATCAGTGTTTACAAAGTGTGATTAACTCTGAAATATTTCATCAATTCTGTGGTCCCAGGCAGACTCTATGCTAATTACTAGAATCTGTGCATGTTTCAGGGGACTTGGATGGACCCTGAGTATTGCAAACATGGAGCAGCAAAATTGCAATTATGCTCGGACTGTCTCTGATGACAATTTATGCATTTGGTGTGATGACCTCCCCCTTCCCAAGAGGGCAATAAACAGAATGCATTTTCATTAGAGATACTAATGCACTTAATCACAAGGGGAAAGGGTTAGGAAGTAACGAAGGACCTTCAAGCACTGTGTGACAGAGTTGATAGGGGAGAGAGGCTTTATTTTAAAGGCAGCTTCTCTACAAAGCTGTAGGCAGCCCCAGAGCGCTTCCCACACACTGTCATTGGCCCTAATTGAAAAATTTCAAGTTAGACTTTGGGTCTTCTTCTGATGACATCCTTATCATTTCACATGTATTGTTACTAATGTAAATGATGTATACCGTAATATTAAATGTATTATGTCATAGCTGTTTATTTTTATATCTAACACTTCCATGCAGTTTGAGTGTTTGGGATTAATTATGCAAGTAATGTAATAAACATCATGATGATGGTGATAATGGTAATGATGATGGTGATGATGGTGATCATCCATCATCAGTAGACATTTTCCAAAGAGTAAAATTGTATTGTAAAGCTCTGGTAAGTGATGAAGTGAGAACCATGTAACTTTAGTCCCTGCCCTCAAGGAGCTTTCTGCACAGTTCCAAATTAGCCTGCTGATCATTTTTCACAGTGAGATTTATACTGTTCCGTGTCAGAAGGACAGAAAGCCTGATGCATCAGATGAATAGTACCAAAAGAAATCCAGGACGGATGGTGTAGTTATACGGTTTTGATGTTTGTGTTTTTTTATGGAAATAATCTGCTGGCAAATTTCCTTTTGATCCCAAGATTCTGGGAGACTGCTGCTTTGCCTGAATGGAAGAAACATAATGTTTTAAAGGCTAATTTTAAGCTCAGTTTTTTGAAGAACTTCACTTCACTGTATATCTCTTCTGTAGCTACTCATCATTCAGTGCATCTTCGGTGGTCGTAGCTGAGCATCTGGCTTCATGATATTTGCGATACCCTCATGATTCCTGTTGACATTTATTTGAGGGAAGAGGGCAGAAGTAGAAGAGTTGATATTATCAGGGGAATGCTCGGATTGCCTGGGTCTTGCAAACCTAACAGCTTCTTTTCTTCACACTCTGTGTTTTAGGTAATATAGAATATAGCTGCCCTGCCACGAATGAGTGTGAAATCACGAAGCGCAGACGTAAATCCTGCCAGGCTTGCCGCTTCATGAAGTGTTTAAAAGTGGGCATGCTGAAAGAAGGTAAGGCTGGGTGCCAGTGGCCTTGTGCTTTAGGTTGGGGATGGGAGAAGGGGATGTACAGGGGATTTCAAAAATGTTAGAGAAACCAGGAAATGCTGGGGTCACAGTAAGTACCCTGAATCTGGTGGCAGAATGCTCCTTCTTTACACCTGAGCTCTTGATCCCTCGTGCCTGCTTGACATCGACAGGAAGGGACAAGGTAGGACGCATCTGATGTGCAGCTAAACCCACAGGTGTGCTTGGCAGTGTGGGTTCTTTTTGTCTTTACATCTTGCAGAAAGCAGAGGGTGAAGAGCAGCTAAGAAGCTACTGTCATTGTCTTTTTGCTTTCTTCTCAGTGCTACTTATACATCTACAGCGAGACCCTCCTCTTTACTCAGGTGTAATTCATAAAGGTTGTATATATTTAAAGCATATGATCTGTATTTATATATATATGTGTGTGTGTATTGTGAACTAATCACCACAATCAAGCTAATTAACATATCCTTCACTTCATTTTGTATGTTTACCTTTGTCTGTGTTTCTTTCCTAAAAATTAATCTTCAATGTAAAGCATTTGTTTTTCTTTTCTAATCTTATCTTTGGGACTTATTTTCTACTATAAAGACTTTATAACGGTGCTATTAAAATTGTTGCTTTCCGTTGGGGATAATAGCAACAACACAAAATAGTAACCGTGAACATGTATTTTGTGCTAAACAAATTGCCTAAGTACACACACCACACAAGTCATAGAGACAGGAACGGGACCCAGATAGATTCTAGAATTCATTCAAGTCCCTCACTCATACTAAAGGTCCTGAAATCTTTGTATGTTTCAAGTATGTCCAGTGAAGCTTGGAGACAGAGGAAAAATTGTTCTTTTCTGTGGGAAACTTCAGTTTAGTTTTTGGTTATTTTGAATATATTTGCATATACGTATGTCCTTTTTAGATGCGAATTTTACATACTACATTTAGATTTTACTGTTTCCTTTCCTTCAGAAAATTTGCCAGTGTTTAAAATAACTGATAATTTTTTTACAGTAATAAAATGAAAATACAGTGATTGAAGTTTGAAAGAAAATGAGGTAAATTAATTATTTAAAGGTGTTGTTTTTATTGAGTCATAGACTATGTCTTATTCCTGGGGTCAGTCTTATGAGTTTGTATAATTTGTTGTTACTGGAGATCACCTATTATTTTCACTTTTAAATCCAAGTAGATCCAAGTGTTTATTTCCCATGAATGAACCAGAGCTTCAGTTAGCTATGGCATCAACAGATCTCATAATTTTTCCTGGCTTTTTCTTATTCCAAGTTTTTTTCTGTGAACAATATCTTTGGACGATGAGTAGATCAGACAATGTTTGGGTACATGGAATTCACTCTATTTTTCTCTTGTTCGCTAAGAACTAACTTCTCCCTTAACTAAGAACAACTTGAAGAAAAATTGTAAACAAACAAGTGTGTAACTTTATCCTTAAAGCCTTACGGAAAAAGAACCAAGCTATTTTGCCAAGAATAAAAGAGAAAGCAAATTGCCTGCAGCCACATGGATGGACCTAGAGATTATTATCATATTAAGTGAAGTAAATCAGAGAAAGACAAGTATCATAGGATATCACATATATGTAGAATCTAGAAAAAAATGGATACAAATAAACTTTTTACAAAACAGAAACAGACTCACAAACATAGAAATCTGTGATTACCAAAGGGAAAATCAAGGCGGGGTGGGATAAATTAGAAGTTTGGGATTAACGGATATATACTACTATATATAAAATAGATAAACAACAAGGACAGGGAACTGTAGAATATATTCATATCTTATAATAGCATATAATGGAAAAGAATCTGAAAGAGATATGTATATATATAAATATATATAATGGGATCACTGTGCTGTACACCTGAAACTAATACAACATTGTAAATCAACTATTCAGTAATAAAAGAAGAAAACAAATTACCTACTAGAATGATTAAATTTATATATATTTTATACAAAATATGCCTATTTAAATTTGTATGACAGTTTTATACAAATTTAGGTTTTAATAATTGATATTAATACACACACACTGATGGTATGTGTATGGAAAAATGGAAGAAAGGACAAAGATTGGTAGCAGTGTTATACTGGTGAATAAAAAGAAGGGTGAGAAATGCTTTTGTTTTTGCTCTATAGCCTTTGATACTGTTAGGAGTTTTCCACAGTGAACATGTCTTACATTTATAATCCATTTCCTAAATATTGAGTAAGTTGCTCTCATATGCCAGGCACTATTCTAGGCTCCAGAGATGCAGCAGTGAGAGTGATGGATGTTGTTGCTAGAGGAAGCTTATGTGAAAAATGCCAAAAGGACAGCAATTTTAACAAAGGAAAACATAATCTAACAGTAACAACCCAACTCATAGGACAGAGTTTTCCTCTGAGTTAGAACGGTGGTGATAGCTGACGTTATTGTGGTGGAAAACCTTGTCTTAGCGATTGCCTTAAACCCAGTAACAGAGTACCAGACAAACCATATTTCAGAGGGTCTCAAGTGATTGATTGATAGTCATTTTTGGTCTTTGTGATCTTTATGTTGCCCCTTAATTGAGCTGTGCATGCATTCATGTCAGCTGTGTCTGACTCTTTGCATCCCTGTAGACTAGCCCGCCAGGCTCTTCTGTCCATGGGGTTCTCCAGGCAAGAATATGGGAGGGGGTTGCCATGCCCCCCTCCAGGGGATCTTCCTGATCCAGGGACCAAGCCCATGTCTCTTATGTCTCCTGCCTTGGGAAGCAGGTTCTTTATGATCTGGAAAGCCCCTAGTTGACCTCTAGAGACATATGCTTCTTCAAAAAGGCTTAACTTTTGAGTTTGGAGTTGAGGAACCTCTATTTTTCAAAAGCACATCAGTGTTTTGAAACTGTTATAAAAGTAATGTATCAGTTAGCACTTAAAAAAAACTTTTTGGCCATACCACATGGCATGTGGGACCTTAGTTTCCCGACCAGGGATTAAACCCACACCCCTCTCACTGAATTGGGGTCTCCTCGATTTGGATTTTTTTTTTTTAAACTAAAGTACATCGTGATATGCCTCTATGTCCAGGTAGATAGAATTTTTTTTCATTAGTTTGATTTTACTGCTACAGTGTACTCACCTATTTGTCCTTCCAGGTTTAAGGAGGAAGTAGAAAACATATTTTCCCTTAAGTAATTTTCCCCATGGTGTTTTCAGGCAGGCGCAATCTTGAAGGGTGGTTAGAGTGACTGAAGAGGTGTGAACTGTGTTTAATTAAACATTGTTGGTGAAAGTAAATGGGATGGGTGCTTATCTATAATTCACACCTCTTCAGTTGCCGTTATCAAGCCTTTAGAGGGACTGTTTTCAAGGGAATTGCTGCTATTGCTGATATACTCAAAAAATAATTTATTTTCCTTTACTTCCTTGTGCGCACTTTGGTGGAAAAATATCTCTGAGCCCCCCTCCCCCAAAGAGAAAAGAGGGGGTAGTTATGGGTAAATATGGAATATTCCTTTTTCTTTTGTCCTTAAAAAATACAGTGAAATATTGTATTACACCCTGCATATAAATGCACAATTATATTGGGCCATCTCCTTGGCTCAAGACTTACCTTCTCAGCCTGGAGAGAATGATACTGTCTTAAATATATCTTTATGGATGGAGAGGGATTTCAATCCCATGCAGTATGTCAGAGATCATGATGTAGTAAATCTATTCAAATGTAAACCTGTTCAATTCAATTACCAGTCCATAATAAAATTTGCCTCTACAACCCCCGTGTTGACCACAGCAGTCCATACAGGCTGATGGCACAGCGGGTCTGGAAATTGACAGACAAAATCTATTTAAACAAAAAACAACATTAGTTCTAGAATCTGAAATGAAATCAGATTTCAACAGCTTTGATGCGAACCTTCTTTCCTTTAACAGATATTTTTATTCAACTAGCCAAGTGCATCTTAGATAAAATGCTGCCTGAGGGAAATGAAGACATTTTCATTAAAAAAGTGGGTTTATAGAAAAATGAAACTTCCATTCTTTTAAAAATAATAAGCCTTGGTTTTATTGACTGGCATTTCTACTAATGATGTGGGATACAAACTCGAAGGAGTGGCTTAGTCAGTCAGTAAACAAGTTCAGTTACTTCACACTGTATGGGATTAAATTCCTCATAAGACATGGCTTCTCATAAGTACCAGAATCCTATCCAAATGAACTATATTTGTCTTTTTGTTTTTTAGTTCTGTTTTTTTTTTTT
>SJYX01007666.1:27987-112000 GCA_006410675.1 Oreotragus oreotragus | reverse complement strand
TTTTTTTTTTTTAAGATTTGTTTTTGGATGTGGGCCATTTTAAAATTTTTCATTGAATCTGTTACAGTATTGTTTTGTTTTGATTTTTTTGGCTATGAAGCATATGGAGTGGGATCTTACCTCCCTAGCCAGGGATGGAACCTGCACCCCATGCATTGGAAGGTGAAATCTTAATCACTGGACCCACATGTTTGGTTTTAATATTAGAATTTCTGAATCAAAAAATTGTTACCAATGGAAGCAAAGAAACAGTTATATGAAGAAAATGACAAAATTCAACAATAAAGCAAAACCGTGAGGAGTACAGTTTAAAAAAAAACAAAAGTAGCTTGTTTGAATCCAAATAGTTGTCCCATTTCTGCATCCTGAAAAATCCCCTTCTCTTTTCTGGGTTCTACGTTCCGCTAAGGAATGATGGGCCAGGATTATTTTTTTCAGCATTATACCATACTGTATGTCAGGGAAAACCCATCTATTACAAGATATCTGGTCTCAACATTCCCTTTTCATTTTTTTCAGGTATTGTTTATTTGAAGGAGAAAACAAGAACTAATCAAGGTGCACCTATAAATCTGGTCAAGATTTATTTTTATTTTGATCTTTCCCCCTTAGTTATTTAAAAGGTATTGCAGGACATACAGGTTCAGTTTTCCCTCTGTCAGTGGCAAACAGAGACATTTTATGAAAGCAATAATTATTTTATTTAGGTATAGAATTCACTGATCAGAGATTGAAGAAGGGCTTTTTGTTCATTATTGGCGTGATGGGTTTCACCTTGGCAACTCAAGTATTTTTCCTTGACTCTTGTAGGTGAAAAGAAGAGATGCACATTTGTGTACAGTGTGATATTCCTCAGCTAAGCAAGCCTGCATGCCACAGTACAGATGAAGCCAGGCAACATGGCAGACTGGCTTAGTTATTTATGCTTTTTGCTTTTCCCTAAAAAAAAAAAAAAAGCGTTTACTTAACATTTCTAATCATCACTTTTGTCATCTGAAAAATGATAGTGCCAATAATTATATTTGCAAATAAAAAGTTTGCAAGTAAACGTTTATTAGTGCAAATAAAAATTGTTGCAAATATCCAGTAAGATACTGCAGGTTAGGTGCTCAGACTAGCAAGTGGCCCAGAACCAGAAGCAGTTCAATGTTAGCTACTGTTGCTGGTCAAACTTTATGGTCAGGTGAACCTAGATTCAGGCCCTGGCTGTGTATACTCTTGGACCTGGGACAAGGTATATGACCTCTAGGACTCACTTTCAGCCTATTTATTTATAAATATAGAATTTAATCCTTTGTCCACCAAAGAAAATGGACAGAACACACACATTTTAAAATGTGTGCAGGAAGATGTATAAGAATTCTACTAACCTCTTAGGTACATTAAATTTTACTGAGGTAATTTTGATATCAGAGCATCATGGAAAAAAACGGAGGAGAGAAATAAGTTTTAGCACAGCTCCATAAGTATTAACCGAGTTCCTCCGATGTGTCTGGCAAAACACTATCTTTTAGCTTTTGATTCTTATTTTTCCACTATCTTGCATTGTTATTTTCAGTCCATTCAATTCTGTCTCCATTTTCATACATGCTGGGGAGCAGTTAAGCTCGTTTCTTTCTCATATCTTCTATTCCAAACTTCTATAAGTTTTGTTAAAAATAATATAATGTCAGAACTTTCTTACTAGTCCAGGGCTTAAGACTCCGTGTTTCCATTGCAGGGGTCATGGGTTTGATCGTTGTTCAGGGATAACTAAGAACTTGCATACTGCATGGCATGGACAAGAAAAAATGACATAATGTCTATAGGAACATAATACTAATATATTAATTTTTAAGTACCTTCTAAATACTTCCTCTGGAGAAAAAAAAAAACAAATGAGTCATTAAAACATAACAAATGATACAGTTATGTGTTTAATTGATAACTGTATTTGCCTTTATAAAGTAAGCTTCTGTTATAGAGGTGCTCCATATAATCCCCTACTTTTTAAAAGTCTATAATACCATGAAGATGCCGAGTAGACAATTTACATGATATGGTAGAGCTGTGAGTCTTCTTGTTCAGGATCAAGTCAAAGCAGTGGCTGGGAATCAGCATTTGAAATGTTATTCAGTGTGGAAAGGGCATGGGATATTACAGTTTCATTATCAGCTTAAAATCTCATTGAGAAAAATGGGTCCCTGCATGTCAGATTCTCATTAATCAGTTGAGGAGCTCAAGGTTCAGAGAGTTTTAGTAACTTACTCAAGGTCCCATTGCAGATCAGTGGGTGAGAGATGGAAGTCCTATTCCCAGGCCCCTCCTGTAGCTGTATCAAAGCATGTTGCAGCCTTGGCCCAACAGGGTGTCTGTCATTCTCCAGCTGTGGGTTGATTGCCCAGCATCTCAGCATAGCAGGCCATCTGTGACCTGAAAGATTCATTTAAGGATAGAGAGAAGGGGAAATGGTGCTGGCACTCCCGGGAAACAGCAAACTTATGGGTTTAACAAGTGATATGTGCCCAAGATACTGATAGTAATGGCATTCATAAGGAAGGGACTTTTTCTTAGCATTCTGAATGGGGAAACCAGGTTTTTCACTTGGAGTTTAATGAGGTCACTGAAAATGCAGGTAACTGGGACTCCGTCTAGGAAATGTCTTTACAAGATAACTCAGCAGCTTGACTATCGGGCATATAGTGAGTTGGAGAAGGTGTCGTGTATCAGGAGTTGTGGAGGGAAGAACCGCAAGGTTAATGTATTGTATGGAACAATACATTCAGGTCCATTTGTTTTGGTCAAGATGAGTTAGCGTCTGTATCTAGATAGGTCCCTGGGAAAGAAATTACCCTGAAAAAGTTTGAAAATCTAGAATGAAATCTTTTGTTTTCATGTCTTGGTTCTCTAGTATTGGGTGGGCCAAAAAGTTCATTTGGGTTTCTCCATAAGCTGTTACAGAAAACCCTAACGAACTTTTGGGCCAACCCATACTTTAAAAGGGTCATGCCCTCTGTGCCCTGCTTAAATCCTTTGGCTTTCCAAATCATTTAAAACCCATCAAGAGTTGCTAGTCTCTGTAGAGTGGAATGCTCTCATCTTTTGCTCTGTCTCATAGATTAGTAAGACTGACCTCGTGTTTAGGAAATGTTTGGGTAGAAGAAAAATGATAGAATAGAGGATTCCTCCACAGTAGAGAATGCGTTGTCCAGAGACCCTATTTATTCTGATCTAGCTCATCATAATCCATAGGATATCCTTCCAATTTCTACTTTTTAGTTTAGAGAAGGCATCGTGTGTGTGTCCATATATACATAAATATGAGACAGAGCACAGATTATATGTTTATTCATTTAGCTGCCATTATATCTCTCTGATCAGTTGTCTGGAACCCCCAGGATGTAAAGAAAACTTATCCCAGAACTGTTTTCCTGCAACAACAGCTTGTGTCTTGATTTATATATGGCAGTGGGAACTCTGAGCGTCTTCTGAGTTTACCCTATCAGCAGGAGCAGCAAAGAGCAACTAACTTGTCTAATTACCCTTCTGTTTCATATCTTCCATTTTAATGACATGTTCTTTAAAGACTGTAGCGTTTTCCAGGTAGATTCTCTTTAAAGAACACAAAAGCTACTCAGGCCATTTATTAACAAGCAGATTTGTTTTGGATTACTTAAAGAACCTGCTCAGTGCAATTTATCCTAGTGAAATATCTTTTGTAAAAAACCTCTGAAGAAGACATTGCCAAGGTGAGGTTTTTTTTTCCCCCAAGTCTAACATCATTATGCTGCCAAGTCGAAAACAGAAATTATTGGTAGGGAAATTTGGGTTCCTACTGCCTTCAAAAAGCAGAACAAAGAAAAAGAGAAAGCTTTAATGGTATTCAAGGAAAATATTTCTGTGTTAGATGACAGTTAATAGAACTACACTGACCTCCCTGGTATTTCTTGCACTCTCTGTTGTAATATTATCCTAAGAAGCTCCCTCATTAATGCAGAGTATTAAACAAAACTCCCAAGTTATAATATAAGCAATAGCAAAGAGCACCTTTTTTGTGAGCTTTGTCTTGACATTAAGCCGTTGGGAATATACTTAAGGTGCCATGAAAACTTATTTCATGTACAGTTACTGCACTGCCAGATGGTAACTTTTCTTTTCTTTTTTTTTTTTTTCTTGTCGTGCTTTGTTGGTATGAAACCTGGATAGTCTTGAAATGAATAGCAAGATTTCGAGGGTAAGAGTAATAACACTTAATGGTGAGCGCTTAATATGCCTTAGGCTATGTACTGTGTGCTTTAGTTGGATTTTGTTGTTGTTGTTAATCCTTAACAATGACTTCCAGAGTTGGGTATTTCCCCGTTTCACAGAGGAAAGAAAAACTTACAGAGATTATGTTAATTGCCAGAGTTCTCACAAGGCATGATGGAGTCAGGCATTCTAGCTCTTCTGCCTATGCACTGTACTTGTTTTAATACAGTAGGAATATTCCAGTGTATATTTAGCTTGGGATTCTTCAGAAGCTATGGGTATTATGAGATACCGAGCTCTTAAGAGATTACTTAAATAAACCTTTTTTTTTTTTTTTTTATTAACTAGGGCTCACTCGACTGCTTTGAGTTCTTCACTTACTTTCCAGAAATAGAATGAACTGTGTCAAAAGGCAGTGAGTTTCCCATCAGTATGAGAGATGATGCAGAGAACAGTTTCAAGGATCATGTAGGGATTAGACTAGAAGAACTTTCATGTGACTTCCCACTCTGAGATTCTTGAGATCGCAACATAAACTTTAGAATAACTTGTCAGTTATAAACTGTGTGAATAAAATAACAGCGACACTCAAGCGGTTCAGTTGCTGGGAACCTGATTTGAGAGGTCTCTGTGTCTGTCAGTGCGTGAGATCTTATTTAAATCCCAATTAGAGCAGAGGGTCACATTTTGTTCTGTGGCATAGTTTTACTCTCTGACTCCAATTTTTAGGAAGCCAAGTTCAGAACAAAATTCCTTTGAAGTTTTGCTTTTGTAACGAGGGGTGAATCTGATTCACTGACTTTGAGTGTCAGTCACCTCAGTTGTTTGGAGGATGTGGCCAGAGTGGGCCACTGGGATACTACAATCTTATCTGTCTTATAAATGAGGAAAATGGAAGTACTAATGTTTTAAAGATTTGTCTATGATTCTGTATATAATCCATGTGAGTTTTGGACTATCACAAATTCCCTGGGGATCTCTGGTTCTCTGGAACCGTTTTATATTTATATATTTGTCGAAAATGACAATTACATTAGAAAGGAAGTGGATAGATTCTCTCCTGTGAACTTAGCAAAGGCAGCACTGAGAATTATTTGAACTGAATAAACCTGCCTTCGCTTGCCGCCGCATTTGTGTGAGAGAGGACAGAAAGATTGAAATTATAAGGAACGGTTCTTTTAGCTCCCTTCCTCGTGTTTTAATGGGAATACTATTAAAAGTTAATCATTTATTTGATTGTCCTCGTTTGTCATTTCCATTTGTGAATTTGAAATAGGGAGCCAGCATTTATCTACTATGCTACCAATTTTTATTCCTCTTGGATTATTAAAAATCCCCAATGGATTTTGCCCCAAGGGGGGAAAAACCTGCTTCAACATTTGCTCTTGCACTAGAAGTCTCGTGACAGAATGGTAAGTGGGGAGGGGAGGCTCCTGCCAGTTAGGACTCTGTTGGATGTGGAATTTTTTCCCCACCAGCCTCCAGATAACAGATTTTTATTCCTTTTCACCAGTGCCCACGTATAATCCCCATGGCCCTGTTATTTATGGCATTGGGTTAAATTTAATGTAAGGGAATTCTGATGCACATTTGAATAAGGCCTGCTGAACAGAGAGCTTCACAGTTTCATTTCCCCTGGGTGCCATTCCTAACTTGTCAGTTACTTTCTGGTCACCTCAGTGTTATCCGAGGAGGCATCAGACAGTGTTTTCGTACACTTCCAAGTCTCCCTCCAGTGAAAGCGAGAGCTGGCTATTTCTTGAGAGATCGTTCTGGAGTTTCGCGTCTCTCTCGCTTAGTAGGTTGTCGAGCCACCAACCAGCTTCCCTAAGGCAAGCTGTCTGCAAAGGAACGAGCCAGCTGGCTCGGCCAAGGTTGATCAATGATGAGCGGCAGGCTGGAGTCCAGGTTCACAAAAGCCACTCAGCGGAGAGTAGGTCAGTGGCTTCCCCAAAGCCAATGAGCTGGCAGAAGTCGGAGGTGCCTGGTGCTCGCCAAATTCCCTGAGCCTGATGGTACTGGTGGGGAGTCCATCCTTGGGCTTCCTGGCAAACCAGACTTCAGTGAATGGCAGATTGTGCTGTTTGAGAGCCAGTGTGGCTTTGTGGCCGGGAGAACAGATACCAAGACCCCACCACTCCCACCCAGCCTTCCCCCGCAGACCGCACAGCCCCGGTGCCCTGGAAGCCACTGCTCCCCAGGTGCGATGGAGTTCAGCTGATTATCCACATCCTCAATTTGTTTTCACCTGACTTCAGCTTTAATTGCTTTTTAGCATTGATGTAAGGATGAATCCTGCCATTCAAAGGGAATGTCTTGGAAGTATTTTCGGAAGCAGGAAGCTTGATAGAGACCTTTGACAGAAGTATTAGGATTTCTGCTCTTTGCAAACCCCAGTTGGAAGAGCCCCTTCTTTTCCATGGTGGTTGGGATGCAACGGGTGCAATGGCAGAATTCAAAGGGAGGGTTTCCTAGCGATCATACTTGGGTTAACCTGTTTCTCCAAGGATAATGCGTAGTCTAAAATTGTAATTTGTTGTTTAGTTGCTAAATCATGTCTAACTCTTTTGTGACCCCATGGACTGTAGCCCACCAGAGGCTCCTCTGTCCATGGGATTTCTCAGGCAAGAAAACTAGAGTGAGTTGCCATTTTCTTCTCCAGTGGATCTTCCTGACCCAGAGATGGAGCCCGGATCTCCTGCATTGCAGGAGAATTCTTTACCACTGAGCCACCAGGGGAATCATAATCTCTTCCCTGTTTTTCTCATTGATTATACATTTTCAGCTGTGAAGTCTTTTCTATGTAGGCTCCATACTCCTAGTTTTACACTCCTGGACTACTTTACTAGCTTTTTTTTTCTTTTTGACTGGAGTATAATTGCTTTACAATGTTTTGTTAGTTTATGCTGAGCAATGAAGTGAATCAACTACATGTATACACGTATCGTCTGCCCCCATCCCACCGCTCTAGGTCATTGCAGAGCATCAAGCTGAGCTCCCTGTGTTACACAGACTGGCAAGCTGTTTCACACATGGTAGTGTATGTATGTCAATCCTAATCTCCCAATTCATCCCACCTTCTCCTTCTCCCCTCTGTGTCCACATATCTGTTCTCTATGTCTCTGTCTCTATTCCTGCCTTGGAAATGGGTTCATCTGTACCATTTTTTTTTTTTTTTTAGATTGCACTTATATGTATTAATACACGATATTTGTTTTTCTGACTTACTTCACTGTATGACAAACTTTAGGCCCATCAGTCCTTTGGGGATAAGGGGAATTGAAGGAATAGACTCTAGGCAAGATTGAAATCATTTGCATTACCTTGTTTCACTTAGCATGTGTTTCTGCTTATCTCAGTAGTAATTTTCAGTTCTGTTTCTCAGTCGGAAGTCAACTCCATTTTATCCAACCTGCCTTTCAGATCTTAGCTACAAGAGTTTTCCTTGTGAACTCTTGAGCCCTTATTTAGTGGCTTCTCTCTGTCCAGTTAATTTTCCCCAATCAAACTTTTCTCTAAGACCTAACTTTTTTGGAATACATAACTTCCTCTCCTCCTTACTGCCACTTTGTTTTTTGAACATTTTTTTTTCTTGGTTCCAAAATTTCTTCTAAGTAAAAGTGAAGCTTCTTCAACAGTGTAGTGAGTTGTCATTTGGTGGTTCCGAAGCTTATGACCTTTGTCATTGGTCTGCCTCTCGTCTCACCCCACCTGGATTCACCCCTCTGTTCTCTTAGACATTTATCTCTAGGCCTATTAAGTCTCTCCAGTATCAACATTATCATAATCATTAGTGTATTTGAAGCCAATTAAATGGCAATTACTCTGACCTTAGCCACTCTTAGGTTATTATCAATTCATGTATAATTTGGAAATATTTGGATAGAATGTGGATTCTGGCCATATGGTCTAATTGATGTAAATATTTCTATGTGCTGTCCAAAAAATACACCCTGTTCATTGTAACACATAGAATTGGGGTGGGGTTGTTCCTCCAAGAGCTTCTTTCTAACAACTTATGGACCCCAATCATATGTATTCATCAACCCCATCTTCAAATATTTACTCATCCACTTTTTATCCATGCCTTCAACGAATATTGTTGAGGCATAGCTTCATACCACTCACTTTATTAACACCAGGGATAAAAAGTGAACATGACAGACAGGTTTCTGCCCTCATGGGGTTTATGATCTATCATCATTAATCATATGCCTGCTTATTTATAATTATATAGATTTTCTCCCTTTCTGAATTTTACCAGCCTTTATATTCCCTTTTGTACAATTTAACATTTTGATTTCATGTTTTCTGTGTAGGGAAGTAAAGATAAAAAGCTTGATGTCTCAGATCAAATGGAGTCTGTGACTGTGAATTGAGCCCTTGAAATGTGTCTAATGCAAATAAATTGTTGAATTTTTAATCTTATTTAATTTTATTTATATTAAATAGTCCCACGGGGCCAGTGAGTAACATAGTGGACAGTGCTGAAATAGAATCTGAGTTCAATCCAAACTTTCTTACTTACTTGCTGTGTTATCTCAAATAAGTTGCTTGACCCTTTATCTGTAAAATGGGAGTTGTGATTCTAACTGCATCAGAGGGTTGTTTGGAGGTTTGAATGAGGTAATCGATGTAATGTTCTTTGTCATAATGCCTAGTAAGCAAATAATCTATAAGAAAATATTATGTTAGTAATATTTTATATTAGTCACTTTAGCATTTACCATACAGCAAAGCATAAAGATCTTCAGAATAGACTGTATCTGCTTATATTTTAATATACCATGACACCTCATAGTGAACACTTAATAGGTGCTCAGTAAAATATAACTGATTAACTTTTTCTTTCTTTTTTCTTTTAGCCTAGTTTAGTAGGCTTTGAGTTACATTATTAAAACTTGAGTGCAGGGATAATTTTTTCAGAATGACTTTTAGAAATAATTCTTGTATTATCATCACATACAAGTCACTTCTACATTTTTCTTTGCATGTGTGTGACTGTGACAGAATTATATTTCAGAAGTCATGTTGTGTTGAATTCTTGTTGAGTACCCTGATGATACAGCAATAGATATATCCTGAATTGCAAGAAAAAAATGTTTTTCATTTGTCTTGCCCATAGATATTTGATATGTTAATGAATATAAATGAGAAAACTAAGACCTAATTTTAAAAATTGAAATATAGTTGGTTTATAATGTGTTAATTTTGGGTATACAACAAAATATTAAGTTATACATATATGTGTAGGTGTATATATATATTATTTTTCAGATTCTTTCCATTAGAGCTTATTATAAGATACTGAATATAATTCCCTGTGCTGTATAGTAGCTCCTTGCTTTTTATCTATTTTATAGTGGTAATGTGTATCTATTAATCCCAAACGCCTAATTTATCCCTCATCCCCTTTAGTAACCATACATTTGTTTTCTATATAAGATGTATTTTAAATATAAATAACTCATATAAATAGCTTGCCTAAGATCATAAAGCTAGTAAATGGCAAATCAGAATTCATTCCTAATTTCTCAGACTCCAAAGCCCATATGCTCTACTGATATTCATAATGAAGTCTTTTGGTTTTTCTCTTAATTAGTTAATCTTTCCACAGTGTCAAGATTTGAAATATTATTTCTAGCACGTGGAAGCCACTGCTCTCTGCTATTACCTCCTTTTATGAGCAAGGAGACCTTGATTTCAAGAATAGTTTTTGTGCCAGAACTATCTGAATTCCAGAATTGTTCCTTGTGATAGATATGCTAAAACAAGAGGGCCTTGCAATCACAGGACTGTTTCCTGATTTCTGTAAATGTTGCTCTCTGTAGGACCACAAGATCATTTCTTAAAATTTCTACATAGGGTGTTTCTACTTCTTCTTAGAAATGGTTTGAATCATGTTGGAGTTGCTGGTATTTCTGAACTTCACCCTTGACAGGTAGGCTATTATGGGCTGTTTAGCAGAAGAGACTGCCACTGCATCATAGCATCTGTGCCCAAGAGGCAGTCCAGGGCATCGTCTGATGATTTCATTTTTCTGTTTGTAGAATCACTTTCATATTCTGCAGTCAGCAGGTCCAAATGTATTTCTCAATGATTTCGTATATGTCTGTGGGTCTCCCCAGAAGTCATTAATTAGAATCTGGAGGGGACAGTGTAGAAAAATAAAGCTCCACTAATGGTGACAAAGTAAAAGGACAGGAATTCAGTTCAGTCGCTGTATGCCTAGGAAATATTAGATAGAGAATCTCCTGGTTATCTCACAAATCTTTAACTATTTGGTTATGTGCTCCAGCAGAGAAAATCTATCAAAAATTTTGTTAAGGTAGAAAAGAACAAAATCCCCCAGCTTTTACAAGTAATCTACTTCTATTTTAATGCCACTGGGGAACTGGCCTCTTTGAAAGTTCCTAAGCTTATAAAGCTGGGAATTCTTCCCTTCCTCACCTTTCGTACTTAACTTGCAGTTACAAAATCTAACTAGCAGCTTCAGTTAATGCATTGATTTTAACTGGAAACCCAGAAGGAGTGAATGCTAGAGTCAGCTGAACTCTTAAATGGTCCTAGGAGACCAGAGTTATTTGCACATTGGAAAACAGCTAATGGGGCAGGGAAGCAGAGGTTAGTTTCAGGGTCTTTCCTCTGCCTCCCTTCCATCACAGTGAGAGAGATCACTGATAAAAAGTCTTCTCCTGTGATGTGCAGACACACATATACCTGATTCTTTTGCTTTCTCTGCACTTTCTTTTTTCTTCTTGGCTGGATATTTGAAAGAAATTCAGGGCTGAGGGAAGTAGAGGGAAAAATGATGAATCCTTAGTTTCTTTTCACATTGCAAAATTCCAGTAGGTAGTATGATATCTTGAAAAGGCACGAGTGTCATATATAGGCAAAATAAAGAGAATATGTTCAGAATTGTCTTTTAAACACGTCATTTGACATAGTGTATTGAGATCATAATATTTGCTGATAGACAGCCCCGAGTCGCTATTAGGTGGCTAGTTACTAACAAGTTTTTTTTTGTTTTGTTTTGTTTAATATTTATTTGGCTGTGCTGGGTCTTAGTTGCAGCAAACAAACTCTTTAATTACAGCAAGTGGCATCTAGTCCCTGACCAGGGATTGAACTCTGGCTCCCTGCATTGCAAGCTCAGAGTCTTAGCCACTGGACCACCAGGGAAGACCCTCTGAAAACAAGTCTCTTAATGTCTCCAACCTCAGTTTTTTTCATCTATAAAATAGTGATCATCATAATAATGCCCTACAGAGTTTGCTGTGAGGATTAGATAAGATAAATATAAAATATTTAGCACACTGTGACAAATATGAGTCCTTGTGGTAAATGTCAACTGTCATTAGTATCATTAGCATCAATATTATTTTCTTGTCTTAAGTGTTTGGGGCACTGCCTGGCTAAACCTAAGCAGATATGTTCTGCTTGGTCTCCAATGTCATCTTTCTGGACGTTTTTTCTCCCTTCAGAATGACCAAGTGCTGTGTTCACAGCAGGTTTGGGTTGTCTTCACACTGCTGCTCTCTGAAACTTACTGAGGTCAGAGGTCCCCAATAACGCTCTGTGTGACTCCAGCCCAAGACCCTTTCCTGTGGGCCTGAAATCTGAAGGTGACAGGCAGGGTCGGCAGAACCTGCCAGAATTACAGAGACCCCTCTGTGGATCGTAGGGGGACAGCAGGCAAGTCTGTCATGGACCAGAAACAAATGACCTTGCAGCCATGCAATCACTTCGCATCCAGATCATGGCTCACTTTTTCCAAAGTGTATTTTATGGCATCTGCAGTTATTCTTGGACATGCTAATGTATGCATTCACTTCCAGCTTTTCAGGATTAAACAATAGATGAGTCGTTGGTGAAGAAAGGCTTTTACCTCTGCCTTGGACTTTAACAAGCATGCCATCCCTTAAAAACTGCGCTGTTTCTACATGAAAAGACAAAGAGAGGAAAGCAAGGTTTTTAAAGGATGTTAAAGGTTGTTAAAAGTTCTTGTAGAACGGATATTTGAAAGGACAGACAGTGGCTAAAGGTGACATGTACAGCTTGTTTCTGTGTTGTTTGGGGAGCTTTTACCTCGGATGGGAAGTGGAACCGTGGATTCACCTGGCCGTAGTAGCACTCACCCTTCACACTCCCCTCCAGTTTAGTGCCTGTTGTTTCTGCCTTCATATATGCGATTGTGCTAGCTCTTTCCATAGGAAAGAATTCTCCTTATTTAAATTTAAAAAAGGAAAACAGTCCACTGAAACTGAAAAATCAACAACAACAACAACAACAAAACTGTGCTGTTTGAGGTTTCTTGATTTTTGTGGTTTCCGTTTCTTTAAGTATCCTGGGTTTAAGGTTGCAAGTCACTGGAAGCCTGCAAGGTTTTTATTTGTCTTCCCATACCCTGCCTCAGAGCTGTTATTGCAGCAGGAAAAGTACTTCTGCATTATTTCTGCATAGGAATGTTCTTCTCTCTTCCCCATCCTTTCCTCCTTCCACCCTTGATTGACTTGAGAACATCAGATCAATGGTAGCAACTCAGAGTTCTGTGTAGCACCCGTCGCTTTAATGCTGGTTTGCAACCATCCTGCAAATCTGGTGGCGATGGTTTTGGCCCCAGAGTATGGGGGTTGGAAGGTCTGACTTGAAGAGAGAGGAAAAACCAAGAGGAAAGAAGGGAAGAGAGAGAAAGGAAAGGAAGCAAAACCAGAAAAATAGCTTACAAAGTACAGAGGACTTAGTCCTCTGCTGCTCTTAACATTTGCTTTCTTGAACACATTTCCATTATTTCTCTATGTATACAGTGGTAACCTGGCAGAATACTGACGAGGCTGGGAGGATATTGGAATCTCTTTATCTCTAGCCCACCCACCCACATCCCCAGTTGGATTTGGGGGACTGGGGAGGAAAGGTACCGGCCCCTGATTAGTCCCTTAACCAGGTCTCAGGGTTGAGTAAGAGACTCTTCGTCCCCTCCCCCGCCCCCCACCTCCTCCGGGTAGGGTAGTCTGGTTACCTGCACTGGCTGCTCTCTAATGTATCTAATTAAAGTACTTGCTATGAACGATTTTTAAGCACTGGAGCTTAATGAAGTTAGAAAAAGGATTTGGATGCAGTTTGTGAAGACTTCAAATTGTTTGAGTTTTTTCTCTCGGGAGAACTGTAAAGTCTGGAGGCATTTTGAATTACTTACAATGTATTCCATTTTGTTCTTTTAAAAATTTCTCTTTTAGCTGGTGCAGAGCTGAAAAAAGCCCACGGGCCCCCCCACCCCCCAGGAGAACACTGTAACTCTTGCTCTGTAAAGTGGCTTCTTGGGAATTTACCGTCTTTGAATACTCTTATCTAATTAAAGGGATGGCTGTGTCTTTAATTTTCATTGGCAGTTCTACCTTTGACCCTACAGTAAGTATCTAGGATTTTAAAGTAAAGTCAAATTCATCCAAGATAACCTGAAGCCTGTACATTTGGATATTTAGCGTTTTCACTGTCGGCTGAAATTCTGTACCTTGGAAATACTGGGCTGAGCAGATGAATAGTGATCTATATAGTTCCATTTGGATCTGTGGAGTGAATTTCTCCATCCAGTGAGTGGGTTATTGCTGACCAGTCAAATGCTGGGTAATACCTTCTGTTAGAGATTGGAGTAGCTGTAATTTGTCGTCGATAGCTGTAATTAGGTTTATCTACCCTTTTAACCAATACCATAATCTTTAACAGATTGTTATTGTTTGGGGCTATTGAGAGAAATTCTGAAAGAAAAAAAAAAAACTATTTTAAAGATTGATTTCAAAGAAGTTCAACCCTTTAGGGATCCTTCCCTTTATCCACCCCTGATTCATTTTCCTCTCAAATATTCAAATGCCTTCTCAGAAGGAAATGTCATGAAGGCATGTCATGTATCTGAAAAATAATTAATATAATTGACAGGTATGTCGGTTTTCTGCTGAGGTGTGTTTCTCCTAATCCCTCTGTGCAATCTTTAATATTGATCTAATTGTTAGGAAATCTTGTCACTCTCCACTTACCCTACCTGGGCGAAAAATCTTCAGGACTGAAGATCCTTGCACTTCATAACGTGTACATCTGTACTAGAAGAATCATTTGACAACAACAACAGAAAAAAAAAAAAAAGGGTTTCCCTTCTTTTATGTGCTGGGGCACATGTCCATAACTTCTATGCTCGGAAGGGGTATGTGCGTGTATAGAGTGCTTGCCTGCAGTTGACAGTTTATTCACAGTGTACATTGCGTATCATATTGCAAATGGCACATCAGAGTGTTGGAATCTAGGCAGTAGGAGTTCAGCACTTAAAGTGTCCAGGTTGCACCTGAACTAGCTGGAGCCTGCCAGCCCCCGCAAGCCCACTGAGAGCATCTGTCTCGCCACCGCCTAGCTCATGCTGTCTCCTCTGCAGGCCCTCCGATTCTTCTGACTATGAGCATAAATCATCCACCTGTCAGGAGCTCTTGCTGCCTGGATTATGCAATGTGCCTGCCTTCATTTGGAGGTGGTGTGAGCAGGAGATTGCTGCAAATGGTCTGCATTCATTTTAATGCCATCTCGGCCTTTCTTTAGCTTTAATGAGGGGATTAAAGTGGTGACAATGACTTTCAGAGACAATGAAAGTCTTCAAGATTCTGGAATTTGCTTTGTGTGTTGGGGATAGCTGAGTTTGAGATTTCTTTTTTTTAATCCCAAGTAAATCAATGGTTTAAACATTTAGGCAAAGGGGCAGGGTGTTACACATGGCCAGCTGTCTACAGCTCTATTTATTGGCGTTATAATAATTCCCTCCAGCTGATAAACTTAAAATCAGTCAAATTTATAGCTGATCCTTCATGAGTTACTTTTATCTTCTTTTATGAGTTGCATTTACATATATTGGGAAGATACCATCCCCCACCCCACCCACATTTCCCCTTTGCTTCTTTTTCTTACTCTGGGCTTTAAAAACTAGAAACTCTTCAATACTTTCAGCGTCACTATCTGTTGACTAGTAAAAGTAAACCATGTCTTTTTTTTTTAACTTCTTATTTTTATTTTTAATTTTGGTCATTCTGGTATATTTAGAATAATCACTCTTGCAAAGATTAAGATTCTACCCACCTTCCCCATCACATATCAAAATGTATAACTTTTGATTAGGAAAACTCTGGTCATGTCAGCTTTATGTATATGACTCATACAAACACATGAAATTATCAGTTTCCTTAATTAATAGGCCTTTTTGGCATATTCAGATCTGAACCAAATTGAGACATAACTAGGACTGTATTTGCTTGAAATTGAGAGAATGAGAATTCCAGTGAGTCCAGTGTTTTTGAATAGCAAAAGGGCTTCATGGATGCTCTCATCACATCTAGATATATAAGTTGCCATGAGATCAGAGGATGGAAAGGAAACAGTGCTTTAAAAATGTTTAAAAGTCCTTTTAAAAATCCCTTTAAAAATGGGACTTGTATCAGTGAATCATCAGCTAAAATCAGACTCGTGAAACATGGGGTTAGGCATGTATCATAGTATCTCTTCTACATGTTTGAATGTAGTTCAGTATAGGAATAGCAGAGAATTAAATCTTATGGTAGTTTACTGGGCGGAGTATATGTATTTTCTGTAAGGTTCTTTTACTGTCACAGAGCCTGAGATACAGTAGGTGTTGGATTTAAATTCCGACATAGGTTTTCTTTCTTCCAAGACTTTAGGACCTCCTGCATGTGTTTATTTGCTAAAGGTGGTATTCAGGGCACCTCGGAGTGAGAGAATGACAGTTCTCTGCTAGCTTCTTGTCCCCCTGCTTCTTCATTCCCAATCCTCTTTCACTGTCAAAGCCAGAGTGCTGCTCTGTTATTCTTGGGTACACGTGTGTGCATTTTATTAAAATCTGAGACGCTAGCATTCACCAAGAGTAAGAGCTTGACGTTCTTTCTACTGGTGCATGTATATGTGCATGTGTACCTATTATATATGTGTACGTGATACATGTAATATATATAATGTATATGTGCATGTATGGTGTATCTATGCACATGTAATACATATACATATACATATATGTATATGTTATATTATATATACACAGTATATATGTAGAGGCATGCATTTTATATACACATTAATATATATATACATGTCTTCCCTGATGGTTCAGATGGTAGAGAATGTGTCTGCAATGCAGGAGACCTGGGTTCAGTCCCTGGTTCGGGAAGATCCCCTGGAGAAGGGAATAGCAGCCCGCTCCAGTATTCTTGCCTGGGGAATTACATGAACAGAGGAGCCTGGCGGGCTACAGTCCATCGGGTCACAGAGAATCAGACGCAACTGAGGACTACCACTTTGACTTTCATACATATATGCAAACAAGTACATACCGCTTCTGAGAAAATACCTAAAGCAGAGTTTTGTCTTGATGCTGGACATACTGAGATTTGGTCTAAGTTGAAGAGTAAAATAGCAGGAAGTTAGGCAATGCTCTAGAGAATCCAGGCTCTTTATAAAATCATTTTTCATAACTGAAGTAAATGAATGTTTTCTTCAACAACAGTACCTTTTTAACATCTTTGTTGCACACCAGATTCTGTAATGTGTTCAAGTGTGATGAAAACAGTTCCCCAGATTTTAGCAAATCTGCACAATGTACTTAGGTACAACGTACTTGGGTTCTTAGGTAACCTAATCCTCAAATCTTGAGGTAGGAGCTTTCTCTTTGTTGTGAAGTCACAGAGTCTGTCACTGAGAAAGTGACTGTAGGGAGAGAGAGTTTGAACAGAGCAATTTCCTGTGGGTTTTTTTTAAGGAAAGCAATTGGCCTCAGTGAGTAAAGCCTCCAGAATTTCAAAGTTTATTAGGCAACTGGTAACAAGTTAGCCTCTTACTCTTCTTGCCAATTGTTAATGTTTTAGAAAAGGCATCAGTTTTTTTCCTCCTATCCCCCTTTTCCCTCTGTGGTAACCTGATGGACTTAGCTTCCTAGAACCAAAGTAGTGTTTCATCATCATTTTTTCCCCCGTCACTGACACATCTAAATTTATGTATATTAAAAAAAGAGAAAACAGGAACATTTGAAGAGATAAATGCAACACAACATAACACTGACAAAATCTGATGAAAAATCTCACTCTTTTATCTATGGAGAAATTAGGTTTATCATCAGGAAAGCATTCTCTTTTCATTTTCTGAAAGGTGCTTTTTGACAGACCCTTTGCAGTGGACGTCACACTCACAAAACTTGCTGTCACAGGGCTATTTGAATATGGTGACAGGCTCATTATCATGTTGAAGACTCCTGACAACACTGTAGCGGGGAATGGACAGGGCTGCCAATCAGCTGTTGAAAAGGCTGTGGTTGAAAGAGGGGGTTTTGTTCTGAGAACAGTAGTACAAATTGACTGCATTAATTCTTTTTATTATAGCTGTGCACACTGTAGTCAAGGGCTTGGGAGGGTTTTCATTATCCACCCCTCTTTTCAGCAGGTTTATTAGCTGGCCATAAAAATTTGTTCCCAGCTGAAATTTGGCAGAGGTCAAAGACTTTTCCTCTAAGATTTGTGTGTATGCATGTGTGTGTGTTAGTTTTACTAATGGTTTAAAAAAAAATTGCCAAAATGAAGTTTGATGAGCAGGTACACAGGACTTCTGAAGTCTTCCTATAATTCAGTAATTGTTCTGTGTGGGAAGAGTAATTCAGGCTACTAATCTATGATTATGACCTGGATCCTCTGAGGCTCTCTGATCACAGAGAATGAAACATGCTGATGATTTACAAAGCAAAATTCAGAAGCTTTGGCTGTCATGAAGCAAGTAGTTTTTCATACCACTCTTGTTTGTTTGTCCTCTGCTGCTGACTTCACGATCAAAAAACAGTATGTGCTTAATAGTCAAATTGTTTCCCCAATATTTCCAGTGACTTCACCGTTCACCATTTCACTAGGGTGAGTGAAATCACAGTGCGTGTGAGGGTCTTCATTTTGGTGGGTATGTGTAGCCGTTTTCTTTTTTTTTAAGCAAGGGAAAAATGAACTCACTAGAGTATCTAAGATGATAATATTCACAAAGCATTTGAATGCAATAATAGACAACCAAAGGAATTTTAAACTGACTTTTTTTTTCTTACCTTGAGGCCTGTGAATGTGGATATGACTTGATATTTTACCTAAGCCTCTACTCCAAGGGCATCAAATGGAAAGAGAGAGAGATGATCAAAATCTTACGTTCTCGTAAAGCACAACTGTTCCTCTTCATAAGTTTTCCGTGACTGTTTCTAATGATCACTGTTTCTGTTCAGTGCCTGTATTACTTCCTGGTGGTAAGACACTTCCGGAACCCACAAGAGGAACATTAATTCTCTTCTGCCATTTGGTGTATTGCAGCATTTACACACTTGATTAGACTCTGCTCTGGTGAAAAAAAGTTAGCATTCTTGTAGAAGAGCCAAATTCTCCCCAGGGAGTGACTTAGCTATTGGAGATAATAAGTCCAATAGGGGAATTTTACTTACCTTCCAGAGTTATTCCATTCTGACTTAACTCACTAACTGTGTCTTAAATTTACTTCGGACAGTGCTGTCTTATATCCACATATATCTAATGAGCAAAATTATCTGACCTCCAAACATGTTTGGGAAAAAGATATCTTTTATTTGCTACGTTTATGTTTAATGAAACTGAACCCTGGCATGTCCACTGTCAGCTTGTCAGTTTGTGTCAGTGCTTCCCTGCCGTCTCAGTTTCATTCCTTAGTTTATTCATTGACCCACTTAACAATGGTGCATTAACTCCTCCTTTGTTTCAAGCAGGATGCTAGGGGATGGGGATCAGCAGTGAATGGGGAAGCTAAGTTTCTTGTCTAGCTGGTGCGTTGGAGGGGTGGCAGCAGCAAGGGGATGTGGGGGCACATGGGTGGAGCATCTGATCCAGTCTCTCCAGTCCAAGGACACCAAGAAGAAGTGGTATATAAAGTGAGACCAGAAGTCTATGCAGCTAGTGAAAAGCGAAACAGGAGAACAGAGGTGTCCAAGCAGAGTCAGTTGATGTAAAAGCTCAGAGACCTTGAGAGAGTTTTGTTCTTTTGAGGAAGTGAAATTTGCCAGGTGTTGCTAATGGTTCATGGCCTGTGCAGAGGCTAGTCATGCTGGAAGATGGGGTCAAGGTTTTTATTATTTTTTTTTAATATTTATTCATTTATTTGTTTTTGCCTGTGCTGGGTCTTCATTCCTGCACATAGGCTTTCTCTAGTTACTGAGAGAGGGGGCTCCTCTCCAGTTGTGGTATGCGGGCTTCTCACTGTGGTGGCCTCCCTTGTTTCAAAGCACAGGCTCTAGGGCATTCGGGCTCAATAGTTGTGGTGCATGGACTTAGTTGCCTGCTAGCATGTGGAGTCTTCCCAGACCAAAGATCGAACTGTTGTCCCCTGCATTGCAAAGCAGATTCTTAACCACTAGACTACTAAGGAAGCCCAAAATATTTATTTATTTGACCGTGCTGGGGTCTTAGTTGCAGTAGGTGGGTTCTTTTTTCAGCTGGGGCATGTGGGATCTAACCTGGGCCCCCTATACTGGGAGCGCAGAGTCTTAGTCACTGGATCTCAAGGAAAGTCCCTGGTCAAGGTATTCTTAACACCTCATTAACGATTTTAGACTTTGCCTGAAGTTAATGAGTTTTTGAAGGTTTGGTTCTTGTTTTGCATAGGATTTACACGTGTGTTTCCGAAAGAACAGGGTGGCTACAGCTTAAGGAGTGAATGAATGAGCCAGTGGTGCTGACTAGACTTCCTGTCATTTTTAGGGATGGATTTTATTCATTTTCTGTCTAGTTTATTTCTGTGATCTTGCTCTCCCCAATCTAATAAAAAAATAGGAACTTTCATTCATATGATGGTATGACAGAGGTCTATGCTCATTCATGTGTTTCTCAACTCCAAAAGTAAAAGTAAGACCATGTCTGAGCATATTCCAAATTGGCTTGTAGCTTGAGTCCCTAAGATTTGATCCCATCAGACTCAATGGATTATTTGTATTTACAAACACAGTGCTCACTCTGAATGTTGAAAGGGCTCGGGTTAACACTTGTGGCTTTAGATTCTACAATCCTTTCCAACACTAAAAGGCATTATTCTAATCAAAAGGATATTGTGTGCAGATTTATCAGTTTATCTGAAGAAAGTATACCATCAGGCTCTGGGTTTGTAGTAAAGCTCATATTCTATGGACATTGTAAAATAATTATTCTCTTTATAGAAATATATAATATATTTTCCAGAGAATCATATTCATGCCTTTGTGATGAAATTTTCACATAGTTCCAAGCACAACTTCTATTCTGTAGATAGACAAAATATAGGACTATTTTCATTTCCCTAACATTTTAAACTTTATCACCCAGTATAAGAAAAAAATTTCTTGATCCCTCAGGCATACTTCACAATTACCAAATAATAATTTATATTGAACAAGGCTATACTAATGAAGTTTCTGTAATAGACAAAATGATCATTTGCCCGTCTTTTATTTCTTGACAGAATAATCTTTCTGAGCTAATGTTATGCTGTTACTCTACTGAATATTTCCATTTTCTTGAAATAAACATGTCGTCAGAATTCTAGGTTTCTGTCCAGGGATTTGTGGAAACATATGTTATCTAACCAAAATAAAAGTTTTCATATCTTCCTATAGATATGGTTTCCTACATTTGTTTCTTAACCTTTCACAGCAAAGCAGAGCTAGTTCTTCTTCATGCTACCAGGAAAAGCCTTCCACTTGATGGAGCAGAGTAGAAGGAGAACTAAGGAGGGGCGGGATGGATGTGTAGACAAGCTGAGTTCGCATCTGAGAAAGCAAGGACCAGCTGTAATGTAGCCACCGTGAAAAGGAAGGGAATTGGGGGTGAGAATGCATAGGGAGCTAGAGGTAGAGGAAGTAGTAAAAGAGAAAGGATTATGAGTAGTCGGGATGTTTGTGAATAAAAAAGAATGGCACCTGGGAATGAAGGGACTTTCCAATTTGAAGATGGCATTTTAAAATTCATAGTCTCTAGTTATTTTTGTATGGATTAGAGATACTTTAGTTATTAGTGGCATCCATGAGGAGTGTCCTTCTATATGAAATCATGTCATCAAAACCAAATGAGATATGTATCCCGGTTTTGAGAACCAGTGCCTTGGAAATGGGTTAAAAAAGTCAAATCTACTCTTGAGGATTTCCTTAACCTTCAATATAGATTGATGGCCACATACATTCCAGCTTATGAGTTTATGTGCTCAGTTGTGTCCAACTCTTTGAGACCCCATGGACTGTAGCTCACCTGTCTCCTCTCTCTATGGGGTGTTCCCGATGAAAATATTGGAATGGATTGCCATTTTCTTATCCAGGGTATCTTCCTGACCTAGGGATTGAACTTGTGTCTCCTGCATTGCAGGCAGATTCTTTACTCACTGAACCATTGGGGAAACTGCAGAGCTACAGCTTTTTTCATGCTTTAAATGTTTTACGCTCTAGTATAGAGTCACTGGGCACAAACATACAAAAGAAGAAATAACTCCATGGAATAAACGAATGGCACAGCATTGCTGCTTTAACTGCAGCCTATTTGTCTTCCCTTACCCTGACTCTATCTCGGTATTAATAGTTCTGCTGCGTCTGTTGAGCATCGACTGATTATCACTGCTTTTGTTTTGTGGGACCGTAGTGAAGTTTATACTTTCATGCATTTAAAGATCCTTTAAAAATCAGAGATTGGACTTCCCAGGTAGTCCAGTGGTTAAGACTCTGTGCTCCCTATACAGGAGGCATGGGTTCAATCCCTGGTTGGGGACAATCCTACAAGCCACTGGCCAACAAACAAACACAAAAATAAAAAAGTGCTTACTTTTCCTTCCTTCACACTCTTCCAGGCTAAGTATCTTTAATTTTTCCCTAAAAATAATTTTTAGGCTCTCATCATTCTGGTTGCCTTTTTTTCATTATTTTTTTTTTACTTAATAAGTGTCCTTCTTAAAAGTATGGTTCTCAGGCCTGCACACGACAGTGCCAATGTTTTGTGATTAAACACTGCCCACCAGATCTGCTGATTCCCTTGATGTTCTTCCCAGATTGTTAGTCTTATTAACCTTCTTCTCAGCTCTAATTCTCAGGGTTTTTAAAGGGATCATTATCTAGTTTTCACTCCTTTAGCCTTTTCTTACCTAGTGGACTTTTAAGCCTAATCTTGAATTTTATTTTTAGCATTATTAGCATTTTTTAAATTGTCTCAGATCTGACAGAATCACTTTGCCATCCTGTATGTTATACACATCTTCTTTGGCTTATCTGTAAATACTGTAATACAGTCTTGTCTTCAAGTGATTGTAACTAACATTGAGCAGAAATCACCATACAAATTTTCAGTCCATGCCTGACATTCCTCTTCCTTGGAAACTGACCTCAATTCATTAATACACATAATTTAAGTATGGTAGTACCCCCAGCTGTGGGTTCACCTAACTCTAGTGTCATTCAGCTCAAATGCTTCTAAATTTTCCATTACCCACTCCACATGTTTCTGTCTTGTCCAGGGGATTTTCATGGAGATTTTATCAAGTACCTTCTTGAAGCATTAACCAGATATCTGTGCATTTCCCGCCATCTACGAGGAGAATAGGGCTTCCCCAGTGGTGCTACTGGTAAAGAATATGCCTGCCAGTGCAGCAGATGCAAGAGACATGGGTTTGATCCCTGGGTCAGGAGATCTCAGAGAAGCCTGAAGGGCGACAGTCACGGAATCCACACACACACACATACACCACACACACACATACACACTANTGTGCTTTTCCCGCCATCTACGAGGAGAATAGGGCTTCCCCAGTGGTGCTACTGGTAAAGAATATGCCTGCCAGTGCAGCAGATGCAAGAGACATGGGTTTGATCCCTGGGTCAGGAGATCTCAGAGAAGCCTGAAGGGCGACAGTCACGGAATCCACACACACACACATACACCACACACACACATACACACTACACACACACACAAGGGCGACAGTCCATGGGGTCATGGAATACACACACACACACATATATACACTACACACACACACACACACACACACACACACACGGAGAGTAACTCCATCAAAGAAGATTATGAGGTTTTTCATGGCAGGACATGATTTGACCTTTAAATTCTTCTTCCGTTTTAAAAGCTTTAACTATTCATTATAGAAATTGAATGTGGAAATGCAGAATAGGAGGAAAAAGAAAAATTTACCACCCAAAGGCATCTACTGTTTATAGTGTGTGCTTGAGTGTGATGTGGTTTCTTATAGTATTTCTCTGTAAAAGTTGGTAAGAGATAGGCATCAGGATCTGTTGTTTATAAAATCCTCTGTTCCCCTTTTTTGGATAATCTAGATAGGTTCACATCTATAGATGGAATGTGTCTAGTTCTATGGTTTCTCAGAAATTAAAGAAACTACATCTTTAGTTTCTTAAGGACATAGCCTGGATGTGATCTCCTTGGGTCAAGCAATTTGAGTTTTATTAAAGTATGTAAATGCTGTCTTATTTTTTGTTTTATTTTGTGATATATTCAGTTTTACATTTTTCTAGTTAGAGGATCATTCTGTTTGATGGTGGAAAGCGGCAGACACAAACACAAAAGCAGCAATAGTATATTTTATCATCATTTGGTCATCTGTTGCTATTACGTTATACCAGTCAAGGCTTTTGATTGCAATCAACAGAAATCGACTTTAATGAACTTACATAAAAAAAGAATTTACACAGGCAGGGGAATTGGTAGCTCGACAATCAATGGGCATGCTGGAGAAACAGGCTCAGGAAATGGACAGGGGCTACAGGAAGTGGAGTGACTGGACCACAGCTAAGTTCAGGCCCAGGAGCATCCCTATGGGACACTGCGGGTTCAGGCCCGGGAGCATCCCTGTGGGACGCTGCGGGTTCAGGCCCGGGAGCATCCCTGTGGGACGCTGCGGGTTCAGGCCCGGGAGCATCCCTGTGGGACGCTGCGGGTTCAGGCCTGGGAGCATCCCTATGGACACTGCGGTGGCCTCTGGATGCTGCTGCTTTGGCCCTGGAGCGAGTCTCAGCAGTCACTTCTTTGAATCATATTCCCTATTGGGAGATCAGACAGGCGTTGTGATTGAATGAGCATGTTGGGGTTTAGGTTAGTAAATTGTGTGGCATTTTAGTTGTCCCATGGTGGGAGGTGGGGTTCTTCTCTTCCCCAAGATTCACATACTAGTGAATGCTTGAAATGTAGGAGGCTGGTTCTAGCCATCAGTAAGTAAGTGCATGCTTCCTGTAATTCATAAGCAAATGAAAAGCAAGACAATGAAAACAAACTGAGAGGTATTTGGTCTTGGACATCTATCAGCCTTGACTAGTTTGGGGGTGTGTATTTATAATTTGTCTTCTTTTTAAATGTTTCCATTTCTTCCTTCTTGTCTTTTGTTTGTTAAAATTTAAATCTGTGAAATGGCCTATAGTGGGAATGGTGTATTAGAAAGGTTCTGAGCCAGAACTGGGGTGTACTTGGGTTTGACTTTGACTGTACCACTCAGTAGCTTTGAGCTTGAATAAGTTACTTGGCCTTTATGAGGCTCAAGTTCCTTGTCTAGATAAGATGGGAATAACAGTACTTACTTTGTAAGGTAGTTGTTAAGAACTAAAGAGAAAATATTTAAAGGACCTAGTGTATAGTAGATGTTCAGTAAATGATAACTTTACATTACTGTTAGCCACATTAGATTCTGAAGATATCACATTCTTCTCTTCCCTTTTGAAACAGTCCAGTTTAGTTGCTCAGTCATGTCCGACTCTTTGCGACCCCCATGGACTGCAGCATGCCAGGCCTCTCTGTCCATTACCAACTCCTGCAGCTTGCTCAAACTCATGTCCATCAAGTTGGTGATGCCATCCAACCGTCTCATCGTCTGTCATCCCCTTCTCCTCCTGCCTTCATTCTTTCCCAACATCAGGGTCTTTTCCAGTGAGTCAGTTTGCCTCATCAGATGGTCAAAGTATGCTTCAGCCTCAGTCCTTCCAGTGAATATTCAGGACTGATTTCCTTTAGGATGGACTGGTTGGATCTCCTTACTGTCTAGGGGACTCTCAAGAGTCTTCTCCAACACCACAGTTCAAAAGCATCAATTCTTCAGTGCTCAGCTTTCTTTATAGTCCAACTCTCACTCATACATGACTACTGGAGAAACCACAGCTTTGACTAGATGGGCCTTTGTTGACAAAGTAATGTCTCTGCTTTTTAACGTGCTGTCTAGGTTAGTCATAACTTTTCTTCCAAGGAGCAAGCATCTTTTAATTTTATGGCTGCAGTCACCATCTGCAGTGATTTTGGAGCCCCCCAAAATAAAGTCTGACACTGTTTCCACTGTTTCCCATCTATTTCCCATGAAGTGATGGGACCAGATGCCATGATCTTCGTTTTCTGAATGTTGAGCTTTAAGTCAACTTTTCACTCTCCTCTTTCACTTTCATCAAGAGGCTCTTTAGTTCTTCGCTTTCTGCCATAAGGATGGTATCTGAGTATCTGAGGTTATTGATGTTTCTCCTGGCAATCTTGATTCCATCTTGTGCTTCATCCAGCCAGGCATTTCTCATGATGTACTCTGCATATAAGTTAAATAAGCAGGGTGCAATATACAGCCTGACAATATATACTTTCCTGATATGGAACCAGGCTGTTGTTCCATGTCCAGTTCTAACTGTTGCTGCTTGACCTGCATCCAGATCTCTCAGGAGGCAGGTCAGATGGTCTGGTATTCCTCTTTCTTTAAGAACTTTCCACAGTTTGTTTGTGATCCACATAGTCAAAGGCTTTGGTGTAGTCAATAAAACAGAAGTAGATGTTTTTCTGAAACTCTCATGCTTTTTGTATGATCCAGTGGATGCTGGCAGTTTGATCTCTGGTTCCTTTGGCTTTTCTAAGTCCAACTTGAACATCTGGAAGTTCACAGTTAATGTACTGTTGAAGCCTGGCTTGGAGAATTTTGAGCATTACTTTGCTAGCATGTAAAATGAGTGCAGTTGTGCAGCAGTTCAAACATTCTTTGGCATTGCCTTTCTTTGGGATTGGAATGAAAACTGACCTTTTCCAGTCCTGTGGCCACTGCTGTGTTTTCCAAATTTGCTGGCATATTGAGTGCCACACTTTCACAGCATCATCTTTTAGGATTTGAAATAGCTCAGCTGGAATTCCATCACCTCCACTAGCTTTATTTGTAGTGATGCTTCCTAAGGCCCACTTGATTTCTCATTCCAGGATGAAATTGTTAGCAATTTAATAATTAGAATTTAAAGACTAATTAGTTATCTCAAAACTGATATCCTTATTGGAGTCAGGCTCTCTTTTTAATCTTATAGTATTTCCATTTTGAAAGAAAATTTAGAGCTAATATAATTTTTATTTTTATTTCTCTGTAGCCCTTTTTTCATTCCCAGTTCATAGCTATAATCATAGTGCATACGTTATCTCTTATGTATACTTTTGTAGTGTTCTTAAGTGCCATGTCATTAAAAATTAATGGTATCATGCACCTAATTATTTGCTTCTTGGGGATCATTTGTTATTTTTCCTCCATTGTGCATATGATCGTCTTACATAACTCTATAGCATTTTCCTTCTTTTAAATCATTTCTTGTGAGATGATTCCATGAGGGAGGGAGAACTGGGTCAATTTGTATGGGCAGTTTTGTGGTTCTTGATATGACATAGTTAATCGTCCTGAATTTTTTTGCATCTATATCTGTATGTGCATATCTTAGAGTCTAAGGTACATGGCTCTGCATTGCCTCTTTCACTATTGTAAACTGCAAGATTTTATGGTTACTTATTCGTGAGATTTCTTTCACTTCCAACAAAGAGGTCAAAACTGAATTTGGCAAGAACAGTTTTATTAGAATGGTGTGGACAGGAATCAGGCAGTGGCAATGTGAACACTGCTTGGGAAGGATGAAGCAGACGCAGTGCGCTTAGGTTCCTATAAAAGGAACAAAGCTATTATTTTTATGAATTCTAATCCTGTAGAAGTAGTCAGGTCAGATGAAAGGGGAAAGAGGCAGATGGTTATTTTGCTAAGCTAGGCTGCAGCTCCATTGGTCCAGTAAAAGGTGATCAGCATCTGGTTGAGGGTTGAAGTATTCGAAGAGGTAATTCTGTCAGAGTTTATGAAGAAAGGATGGAGAGATTTGGTGAGTGTTTGAATGAGGGTTGTGGGCGGGGGGAGGGTGGAACCAACTCAGTAAGACTCAGTTATTTCAAAGAAGCCAAGTAGGAAACCAGTGATCCGAAAGAAGCAGAATTGGAGGATGTGGAACAGTAACTGGTATGAGAAGAAATAACTCACTGAACATGGATTTTTGGGTGCTTTCTCTGACCTGTGAGCCAAGCCTTCTGATAAGTACTGGACAGGGATTGAGCATGAGTTTATTTCAGATGTGCTGGGTTTCAGGTCATATCGAAGTATCCGAATCAAAATGATTCACAACACTTAAAACCATGAGGCTGGAGTCTGGGTAAGGATTTCAGGGACTGAGATGAGATGTTAATTTGAGAACGGTAGCATAAAGATGAGGGTTGAGTCTTGTATGGATTCAAGGAGAGCCTTGAAAAAAGAGTGTCAGTTTTTTTCTTGTGTCTCTCTGTGAATTTCCATGTGGTATTGAAGGCAAGTATGCTGAATATTCATTTGAGTGTATTATCTGGTCCAGGTAGGGTGTAAAATGATGTCTTGATCACCTGTCATCAGATATCTCATGGCACTTTTTTAGAGTTAGCACTTAGACCCCAGGGTCATGGCCACGGTCTACCTGTAGGTCATTGTTTCTTACCTCTGGGAAATTTTGACAGGTTTCTTAGAAGTCTGGAATTATTTCTGTTCTAAACTGTCTCCTATTATTAGACACTGTTAAGTATCTGCATGCTTTTTCATCTTTGCAATGATAAGTGAACACAGGAACAGAAACTCACAGTATTGCCAGAAACGAGCAAAGGCAAGTTTCTATTCATGGTTCTAAAATTTATTTATTCCGCTTCAGAGTTTTAGCACTCAGCACCCTACTGTCTGTGATTTATGGGAGAAGGAGACCGAGGCTGGCATTTGATGGTTGCTCATGGGGTTTTTGTGTCTCTCTGGGCTTTTTTTCCTAAGTCTTAGTGGAAGTGATATTGGCTGAGCATATTCTGGGGGAAAGGAGAGTGTTTCAGATCTTTTCCAGATAGTAATAGTTTGGGGATGTGGACTTGGCTGGTAGAATTTGATTTCTAAATGATGATCCTGCTGGAATAGTACATTTGATCCACATTATACACCGTGAAGCACATACTCTCTATGTAGACCTGCCTTTATTACATATTTGTTTGTATTTCTGTGCATTTTGCTGTACATGCACACATAAGCTATTTATAACCAACCCAGTGTGTAGAGAAGGCCTTTCCAGGTCAGGTAGTGGTAAAAGAATCCACCCGCCAATGCAGGAGATGCAAGAGATGCGGGCTCCATCCCTGGGTTGGAAAGATCCCATGGAGCAGGAAGTGGCAACCTGCTCTACTATTCTGCAAAATTCCATGCACAGAGGACCTGGTGGGCTCCAGTCCATGGTGTCGCAAAGAGTTGGACCTGACTTAGCGACTGAGCACAGTGTGTAGAGCACATTTACGAATTCTCAGTATATCTATCATAGTGAGTTACTATTAGTTTTAGCATCTTTCTGCCTGTAAGTGTGACATGGGTGCATTTTCAGAGCTATATGGTCTAGTGGCCCTTGCAAGGATATCCTTGTGAGGGTTTGTAAGCATCTGACTAGTTTCCAGATGTCTTGCTTCCTTCCTTGTTGATAAAGGAAATCTTCAGTTTCCTTAGTCACGCAATAGCAGAGCTTTGTCTTACCACCTTCTTGCTTTGTCAGAAGAGTGTGCATGTGTGCTGAGTCACTCAGTCCTGTCTGCCTGTTTGCAACCCCGTGGTCTCTAGCCCACCAGGCTAGAGATCCCTTTGTCCATGGGATTCTCCAGGCAAGATTACTGGAGTGGGTTGCCATTTCCTTATCCAGGGGATCTTCCCAACCCAGGGACTGAACCCATGTCTCTTGCAGTGGCAGGTAGATTCTTTACCACTGAACCACCGGGGAAATCCTGTCAGAAGAACAGGGACAGGGAATATTTTACATTAATACATTCTGGCCTCAGTGAATGGATGCATCGTTTATATGATGGAGGAATTTACGTGATAATAATATCACCTATGGGGGTAATGCTAATCTATATAATGCTGCAAACAGAGTCTTTTCCCCTGTTCTTAAAAGGTAGAGTTTAATGACTTCGATAGAGGCCAAGTTTAGTCGTAGTACTGAACTGCATTGAACTGTGACTATAGAAGTTAATGTTATGAACCCTAGGAAAAAAAGAATGAGATGATTAAAGTGCTCTTTTCTACAGGAAGGGTTTAGATTTGTTTACATGACTATATCCTCCTTCTTTCTTTATTCCTGTATCTTTAAAAGAGCCAATCTCATCTAGAAATATGGACATTCCTTTCAAATACACTAATAATTTATTTATTTTGAGACTTCAAATGGCTCAAATCAATGTAGAGTATATTGAAAGAAAGAAACCTGTAATCAGAGTGATTGATATGCATCTAAATTTCTTCTTCAGGAAAAGTCTGACCTTATAAATTGAGCTTACAAGAAGCAAAACACCCATAAAGAACATGGCTTACTAAGCAAATAATTGTGTATATTATATAATTTATTATATCTATTATGCTTATGCATTATAAAATATATATGCCTTTTCTTTGTGTTTCATTGGAGTTACTTAACAGAAGGGAGAAACACTCATTTTTCTTACTATCATAGTGAACAAATTTTCTGTTATGTGTAGGCCACTTTCATGTGTCCAGGGGATTTCCAGTATGGGGTCTGTGCCCCTAAAAGACTATTGATCTAGTTGAGAAGAATCAAAGAACAACTAAAAGATATCAACCATTCTCATGAGCACAAAAGAGATCCCATACAAATAAGTCAGACACTAGTTATCAGAGATCAGTTCCTACCTGATTAAAGGTGACACCAGGGTGTTTTAAGAAGTGGATTTCTATTCTTAAAGGCATGTTAGTTCTTAGAACTGCAGAGATTGAGAAAAAGGACCTTCCTCAGAAGAGTCGTTGTGACCAGTTGTGTGTGGGTGTCACTTGAGTCATAAGTCTTCAGTGATTTTTTTCAGGCCCAGTAAGTATCATTCTGGCTCAAATCAAGTTTTGTGAAAGGCAGAATCTGGAGATGAGGATGAAGTTGATAAGACCAAGGTCATGGAGAATGTTGCTAGAATTCCAGGCCAAATATGTACACTGCATCCTATAGACAGTAGATACCCAGGGTCTAAGGCTTCTATATCTTAAGGGAAGTGATGGGTACCCATGTGTGAAAATGGAAGCATGGAGGAAGGCGAGGCAAGCAGTCTAGTGAGCACATCACTGTGGACATTTTAAGTGTCAAATAGCGTGGGTCCACTGGAGGACTAGAAAGAGACGGACTTAAAAAGCATTTCAAGGGAGAATTCACCTGACTCGGCGCCTGACCAGATTTGGTAATATTGTTGGAGGGAGCAGTAGTCACTTCGTGGTAAAACCAGTGGAGCCCATTGCTGCAACTGATTACTCCTCGCATGCCTTCAGTCTCTAATTCTGATGAACGTATTGCAGGGCAGCAACAGAGACACAGATCGAGAACAGACTTGTGGACACACAGTGAGGAAAGGAGCGGGTGGGATGAATTGAGGGAGTAGCAGGGAAACATACATATTGTCGTCTGTCAATAGACAGCCAGTGGGAATTTCCTGTATGACACAGGAAGCTCACGCTGATGTTCCATGACAACCTAGAGGGGTGGGATGGGGTGGGGAGGGGAAGGGATGTTCAAGAGGGAGGGGACATATGTATCCCGTAGACTGATTCTTGCTGATGTATGGCAGAAACCAATACAACTTTGTAAACCAATACAACTTTCCATTAAAAGTAGATAAATAACCAGAAAGTGCTAATTAAAAAGAGAATTTCTGGTTCAAAAAAATCAAAGCCAAGGCGACTTGGGAGAGTGGAATTTTGTCTCCTGTGGCTCTGACCGGTCCCCAAATGGCTTGATAATGAAACATTCCACGAGGAGATGGCCTTGTTGAGGACTTAAGGTGTTGGTTAAAGATATCTGAACGAAGCCCTTTTTTCTAAGGAAGGTGGCTTTATCATCATATAACTTGAACATGGACTTCCCTGCTAGCTCAGCTGGTAGAGAATCCACCTGCAATGCAGGAGACGCTAGTTCGATTCCTGGGTTGGGAAGATCCTCTAGAGAAGGGATAGGCCACCCACTCTGGTATTCTTGGGCTTTCCTGATGACTAAGATGGTAAAGAATTCACCTGCAATGTGGGAGACATGGTTTGGAACAGTCCCCTGGAGGAGGGCATGGCAGCCCGCTACAGTATTCTTGCCTGGAGAATCCTCACAGACAGAGGAGCCTGGTGGGCTACAGTCCATGCGGTCACAAAGAGTCAGACACGACTGAGACACTAAGCATGGCCTGAACATGGGGGGTAACCTCCTTCTACATCTCCTTTCCCCTCTCTCGGCAACAAAACACAAGGGTGCCACCAGTGGTATCTTTTGATTGGATGCATGGAATAGTTATGGTGTGTGACCCTCAATAAGGTACCTCTTTGTCAGGTCTCTTAAGCACATATCACCAGCATGTTTCTTTTACTACTATATGAGGTAGAAAGGCATCCTTTTTCCAATAAAACATAAAGAAAATTCTTGAAACTGAGTAATAAATTGGATTTTTGCCCAGGTGGGCAAAGGGTAGGTCAAGGTCAGAGCTTTGAGTGCTTTAGCCTAGAATAAGTAAGCAAAAATTTATACGTAAATATCACTTATATGCCACTTACATGAAGTTTCTGCTGTGGATCCATATCCAAGGCTGCTTCCAGAGTCTTATTAGTATTCATTGGCTGATGTAAAAGCAAAGTAAGATGGGAATCTTCTTTGGAAAACACCCTGCATCTTGACGTTTAGTGTCCAAACTTGATGTCAGTGTTGATATTGTCTCACAGAGGAGCAGATTTCAGATTGGTGAGCCAAACATGTTTAAAGATCAGTTTCCTTTTTGCATCATTCAAAATACTACTCTGCCTTGAGCTTTTTTCTAAAAATGGAGGATATTTAAGTAGATCCTCCAAATGGTAACAATAGTCACAGATCAAAGGACCATGGAGGAAAGGAGATTACCATCATGTACAAGTATACCTTAAAAAAAGAAAAAAGTATACCTTCTTGTAAATATTTATATTTTTTTGTCCTTGAGGTCAAATAAAATATGTCATCAACATTTTCCTTGGTCACATATAAGTGATTAAATCTCTCATTCATTTTGTGCCTAGAGTATAATGGGAATGAACTACAATTAGTGAAGGAAGGATTGGCTTATATAATTTAAATAATTACTTCACACCACCAAAGTGCATGCTTATTGTCAAGAGTAGGCTTCATTAATTCTTTTTCTTGGTTAGCTACTAGCTTGGTGACATGTCCTTCTCCAAATTCTTTAAGAATAGGAGCAGTTGAATGAATGAATATAAAAGACTGAGTAGGACTCTCTAGGGGCAGCATAGCATTCAAACTGGCAAATTGGCTCTGTGATGGGATGATCTAAAATGTTTTAAATAATGATGGTTTGCAAGTAGAGCGTTATGTGTATTAAGTCATTTCATCGTCAAAATTATACTAAGGATTGGTATAGGTGCTATTTTTAACCCATTTTATAGATGAGAAAATTAGAGAACAAAGGTACTGAGTAACTCGTTCAGAATCACACAGATACTTTAGGGCTGGGATTCAAACCTAGAAATTGACTTCTGAACCCACACTTTTATAGACTACAGTCTATTACTATATACAGTCTGTCACTTTAGAGTGGAGGGCTTCTAATTATGTGAAAAAAAATTCCTACATGTATTGAGAGCTTTTTTATTGTCAAAAGGGCTTATTCTTTAATTTTTAAAACTTTGGGAAATGCCATGGGATGGAGAATTTTGTGCACTTTGGATCTTTTTGAATGCATATTGTATATTCAGGTGTTTTTTTTTTTTTTTTTTAATTCACACTGAATGAACTTTTCAGATTCAAAAACCTTTTAAGATATTTTATGGACTAGATATTTCTAATAAAATTTGACTCTCTGCTAGCCACTTGTATTGAATGCTCTTTGTGGATTATTCGGTTATCAAGTTATTTGGGGTATCTTTTAACTCTTCAACTAAACAAACCTCTCTATGTCATGAGAAATATAATTAAAAATTTTTTTTTATTTTATGTTGAAATAGAATTAACAGTGTTTTGTTAGTTTCAGGTGTAAAGCAGAGTCATTCAGTTATACATATACATGTATCTATTCTTTTTCAAATTCTTTCCCCATTTAAGTCATTACAGAGTGGCAGAGTTCCCTGTGCTATACAGTTGGTTATTTGTTTTAAATATAGCAGTGTGTACATGTCAGTCCCGAACTCCCAATCTGTTCTCCCCTCAACTCTCCTCTGATAACCATAAGTTCATTCTCTGAGTCTGTGAGTCTGTTTCTATTTTGTAAATAAGTTTGTTTCCATCTTTTTTTTTTTTTTCCAGATTTCCACATATGAACAGTATCATATATTTGTCTTTCTCTGTCTGGCCTACTTGACTTAGTATTGATATTAACCTAAAAAAGAAGAAAAAGATGATGCGAAAGATGAAAATGCTTCAGTAACTGGGCACAAATACATTGCAAATTAGTGTCTGTGGGCTTTTGTTACTAGTGTGTGCCTTTCAGAATACGGAGCTCCTTAGAATACAAAACTGCTTAGTGTTAGCTAGAGTTTTGAAAGAAAAAAGTTAATGTCCTTAGTGGAAAGCTCATATAGCTGCCATATAAAATGTTGCTGAAAGTTCTTACATGACAGCCAGTGAAAGTGAGGAACCTTAACTCCGATTTCTTTGAAGAAGGAAAGTGGAGATAGTGGTAATCATGGGCTTTGAATGAAGTTGCTCCCAAATATTTCTGATATTTTTTCTTTGTTTATTTAAGACTTCAGAAAGCATCACTTGACATATTTCATCTTTTCCATAAATTTCTGATTTCAAAAATCTGTCAGTTGTGTGATCATCTCCCTCTCTCATACATGTAAGCGTGTATATACCCACACACACACATACAATCAGGACAGTATGATATTAGGAAGTTTCCTCTTTTCTGATTTCCTAGTGTTAATTATTTTGTAAATGCACTAAACAAGGAAACAAGGAAGATAGCTAAGGACTCATATATGGTGTGGCTTATTTATTCCTCATTGGATTCTGTGATGCTGCCTGTCTTGCCAAATGAATTGGCCACCCATGAGCCTCAAATTCTGATGGAGCCTAATGGGTTCTACCGGATGTGTTTTCCAGTAAATCAGTCATCCCAAGGAAACCAAAGTGACTGGGTCAATGGCACGATCACTCTCCACAGACTTGGTTGTTGACCCCAGACCACCCATCTTCCCTGAGTACCTACATATATCTCTCCTTGAGAGTTTCTGTTGGCCTGCTGTTTACTCAAGTGCATTGAATTTACAGTGATCACTCTTAACCTTACACATATAGGGTAAAGAAGACAAATCCCACCCATTTTTTAGTTTTATGCACTACACTGGATTTAGTTGCAAAGTGTGAGGGCCCTCAGTTTTGAAAATGATTGTCATCAGCATTCTAAAATGCTGTGAAAAGTCAGCTTCTTATTTTATATATCAAAATGCCTAGCTTGTATAAATATCCTAAAATGTTCTAAATGAAAGCGAGCCACCTGTGTATATACATATATATGTGGAAGTAGTTATATACATAGTCTTTACTTATATCTATGTAAAATCAAGTGATGTCCATGTGTTAGTGTTTAATAGAGCAAAATAGGACTTGGTGCTGGAGGCTAAGATTGCAGACTCAATTCCTATACAGCCTGTTTAGTTAATTCTGTTCTTAATCCCTAGATTGAACCCCTGACCTTTGGTCATATCTTGTGTAATATCACAGCTGATCTGAAAAGGCAAAACGAATAAATCCATGCAACTCACCCCACTATTGGGAAAACAAGCAAATTTATTAGAGTAGGTCATAATGTATCTGTTCTTTTAAGGGCAAGTTTAATTTTACTATCAAATTCAATGTGATTTTGATATTACTATGTAAGTCTTGTTAAAATATGTAAATAGGGCATTTGCTAAACTGTCTTTATTTAGTGTTCTTTTAAGTGATCATAAAATTTTAATGACTATTATTACTGATACCCTAATAAGTACTTCAGTGAATTTTTTTGATGGTTAAATATAATTTGCATGTTACTCCAGAATATCAATATAGGGATTTTAATATTGAAACATTACTGTAAAATATTCATGCTATCAGCCTTCCATATTGCTGTACCATAGAATAAATGCATGTTGATTTGAGCTTAAATCTTTCTGACAGTCAATGGTTTGGATATCACAAAATCTTGTTATGCATTAGTCATTCAGCTGAGGGAAAGGGACTTGCATTTTCAGAGTACTTATAAATTGACATTAAAAACCATTTTATTCTAGCCAAGAAGGCTCCCACTTTACAGTCTAATTTTGGACATAAACGTGGGTTACTTACACAGAGAGATAACCTTCAGTCTTTCAGTAGCAACAAGTGCCGGGTGAGGTTGAGGCTAAGAATTGAATGGTCTTGTTAACAAAATGTTATTGGTCTAAACTTAAGTATTACAGTATATAATCATTCCTGACTGTTCAGTAATTGGGATTCTTTGGAACTCTGCTTTGTGTACTCTATTTGCTCACTTTCTAAGTCTTCAACACCCCAGAAGTTGGTTTTTTTGTTGTTGTTGTTGTTTAAGGCAGACCAGCATTTTGTAGGAAGTTTCCTCTGTTGTGCCTGTGATGAGCTTGAGAAGAAGCTCCTGAGACTAGGTTCATGCTGCTCTTTATGTAGATATTAGACACGGGGACAGGTCTTTAACAATATGACTGCTTGGGCTTTATGTTTCACTTCATGAAGCATTTTGTTGATGCTTTATAAATAGTGTCGCCTATTTATAACCTTCAGCCACTATTCTTTTGGTGGCATTCTCAAGTGGCCTCTGGTTTGGTTAACATCAGCCACTCATAGGCACTTCTGTTCCTGGAAAAATTATTCGGGAAGATGTGAGCTACCAATCTAAGGAAAGTTGGGGAAATTTTAGTGGTAGGAAATTTCAGGTGTAATTACCACCATATAGCAAACATTGAAAATGTTGAAACACAAATTGGATGGGTTTTATCTTACACAGATGTCATTAACAAACGCAAAGCGGTAGTCTTATTTGGGAAGATTGCTACATACACTGGGGCTTCCCTTGAGGCTCAGCTGGTAAAGAATCCGCCTGCAGTGCAGGAGACCTGAGTTCGATCCCTGGGTTGGGAAGATCCCCTGGAGAAGTGAAAGGCTACCCACTCCAGTATTCTGGCCTGGAGAATTCCATGGGCCGTATAGTCCATGGGGTTGCAAAGAGACACGACTGAGCGACTTCCACTTTCTGCANGTTGGGAAGATCCCCTGGAGAAGTGAAAGGCTACCCACTCCAGTATTCTGGCCTGGAGAATTCCATGGGCCGTATAGTCCATGGGGTTGCAAAGAGACACGACTGAGCGACTTCCACTTTCTGCATACACGGAGAGTCATACTCGATTAAAAGAAGGTAAAAGGGAAACAACCTCTGAGGTGTCAGGAGAACCCTTTGAGGGAAGAGCTGTCTGTACGTGGATCTCAGGTAATCTTTCGGGGACATTTATCCTCATCTTGGAGGTAGAAAAACGATTTTCAAGTTCTGAATATTTCTGCTACCTTCCTTTTTGCTCCTCTTGTGCTTCCTTCCAGGCAAAGGTGAAAACCTGCTTTATGTCCCCTGCGTCTAATAGAGAATCTACATCAAAAGCAGGAAAGGGAAAGAAGCGAGAGGAAAGTGAGGAACAGAGATCAGCTCATCACTTTGTGGCATGTTATAAAATCAGCAAAAGCCTTTGCAGACACAGGAGCCAGACAGAATTCACACAAATAGAAATAATCTGTTAATAAATGCAGGCCAGTTGGCAACCCCAATGACTGCTGTTTGTCAGTCACAACAGGTACTGATCGACACACAATTCTAACCTATTTACATTTGTAAACAATGTGGAGAAAGAACAAGATGGGATTAAGGGGAAAGTAAAAATCAATCTTGTTAAAATTTTTCAAGTCATGTTTTGACTTGCGAAGGATTGCTGTGAAGAGAACATTTGCCAAACCTGCATTTTCTGTTTTATATACCCATTTCTAACTGGTTCAGGGTAGAACATGCATTCTTTAAAACTGAAATATAGTATACTGGACCACCTGATGTGCCTTCTGAGAAATCTGTCTGCAGGTCAAGAAGCAACAGTTAGAATTGGACATGGGACAACAGACTGGTTCCATATTGGGAAAGGAGTATGTCAAGGCTGTATATTGTCACCCTGCTTATTTAACTTATATGCTGAGTACATCATGAGAAACGCTGGGCTAGAAGAAACACAAGACCAGGATTGCCAGGAGAAATATCAATAACCTCAGATATGTGGATGACACCACCCTTATGGCAGAAAAGCAAAGAAGAGCTAAAGAGCCCCTTAATGAAAGTGAAAGAGGAGAATGAAAAAGTTGGTTTAAAAACCAACATTCAGGAAGCTAAGATCATGGCATCTGGTCCCATCACTTCATAGCAAATAGATGGGGAAACAATGAAAACAGTGACAGACTTTATTTTTGGGGGTCTCCAAAATCACTGCAGATGGTGATTGCAGCCATGAAATTAAAAGACGCTTGCTCCTTGGAAGAAAAGTTATGACCAACCTAGACAGCATATTAAGAAGCAGAGACATTACTTTGCCAACAAAGGTCCGTCTAGTCAAGGCTGTGGTTTTTCCAGCAGTCATGTATGGATGTGAGAGAGTTGGACTATAAAGAATGCTATGCACCGAAGAATTGATGCTTTTGAACTGTGGTGTTGGAGAAGACTCTTGAGAGTCCCTTGGACTGCAAGGAAATCCAACCAGTCAGTCCTAAAGGAAATCAGTCCTGAATATTCGTTGGAAGGACTGATGCTGAAGCTGAAACTCCAATACTTTGGCTACCTGATGCGAAGAACTGACTCATGGGAAAAGACCCTGATGCTGGGAAAGACTGAAGGTGGGAGGAGAAAGGGACAACAGAGGATGAGATGGATGGCATCATTGACTTGATGGACATGAGTTTGAGTAACTCTGGGTGTTGGTGATGGACAGGGAAGCCTGGCGTGCTGCTTCACATGGGGTCACAGAGTTGGACATGACTGAGTGACTGAACTGAACTCAACTGATAGTTGATTTACAGTGTTGTATTATAAAGTTTCAGGTGTACAACATAGTGGTTCATTTTCTTTTTTTTGTTTTGCAGATTATACTCTATTAACAGTTATAATTCCCTGTGCTACAATGTACCCTTCTCACTGAATTATACATAGTAGTTTGTATCTCTTAATCCCATACCCCAAACTTCCCCTCCCCCTTCCCTCTCCTCTTTCATAACCGCTAGATTGTTCTCTATAGCTGTGTGTCTGTTTCTATTTTGTATATGCGTTCACTTGTATTTTTACTTTCCACCTATAAGTGCTATCATGCCGTGTTTGTTTTTCTCTGTCTGACTTATTTCACTAAGCATATTGATTCCCCAATGCTGCTAGGTTTTCAGTGATAACCAACTACTCATACCACAGGTTAGGTAACTATGATAGTTACATCCTAGAAATCCACAGACACACAGTAGGGGAGCCAAACCCCAATATAGTTACGTCCCCTACACAGGAAACTGCAAGCTGGGAGCTTTCAAAGAGGCGAACATGCATTCTCACATCCAGTCATTTCAGACATGAGTGAAATTGCAGCTTACGCTCTGTTTCCTGTTGCTGATGATCCTTCAGCTCTACCATCTCCCACCTCTTGTCAGTAACTCTTTCTGCCTGTTCACTGAATGCCAGCCCTTGTATGCCAGCTTGTTGTACTGTACAACTGGACTTTTCAAGGTACTGTACTGTAGGATTAAAAATGTTTTCTTTATTTTTTGTGTTTGCTTGTCTTTTATGTATTATAGCGCTATTACAGTACAGTACTATTCATATATAGCCGACTGTGTTAGTTGGGTACCTAAAACATGGGCAAACAAGCCATTGTTGTACATACGAACAAGTTGGACTTACAAATGTGATCTCAGAATGGAACCCATTTGTATGTCAGGGGCTTAATGTAGACTTTGTTCTGTGATCATCCACTGGAGCACCCCTCTGGTAACTCCTGACACAATAGAGCTGCTGGCCATAGACTCTGGATTCCTTTTTTGGAGGGTGAATTCCTTTTCCTGGCTGTAGAAAGCAAATGCGTGGCTCCTCGGATGTGTTCAGACTGACTTGGACTCTGCCTTTAATAGGCAAGGTCTGTAGGTCTTATGGCTTACTCTCTCCTCTCCTCTTCTGGGTAGCAATAATATAAAGGTGCATCATAATAAGGGTAGATTAGTGTGTATCACAGTGCCGTGTGCCAAAAATGGAGGTGAATTTTCTGTCTCTGCTGATTGCTGTGAAGTGCTGTAATCCGGGATCTGCTTTTTAGCCAACTGGGCTCCTGAAGCCAAGTCATTAACAGGGATTTTAGTCAAGCTGGACAGTTACTTTAAAATGGGGGCAAACAAGCCCAGAGGTAAACCAGGAGGAGCAGAATAACTTGAGCACACCCATTTTGGTAGATCACCGAATGAGCTGCACAGAAGGAAAACATTTTATACCCATGAACCTTGAAGTATAACCCTAAAAAAAGTGCTCAAAGAGCCGAGATATACTTTTATTCTTTGTCAACAAAGTTATTTCAGAGAGATTTCCCACAAGGTTGACATTGCTCTGCCTAAAGGTTTGTGGTCAACAGAAATCTTTTGGGAAAGATCTTTAGCCACTTTGAAGTAGAAAGTTAATGACTTTTCTGAAATGTGACGGGCTCATAAACCCCACACAGGTCTGAATGGAGTGGAAGCCCGAGAGAATCGATTCTCCCTGTCATTCAAGTAGTTAAAAATATTAGAAACTATCCTCAATCAGTCCCTTGAATCTTATATTTTCTTTCTTGAAGATTAAGCCACCTACAGTAATCCCACAGATTATACAATGAAAGCCCATGAAGAAGCCTGTTTAATCTGGGCTGTGGCTTTTATCAAGCATTCCTCATTTATTCCCCATAGTTAGTTTTTTTTTTTTTTCTTTTTTTTTCAAACCTGGCAACGATGTCAACTTCAGTAAGTTAAGATGCTATGCTCCCTTTGCTGTTTATGCCTCAATGCCTTATTAAATGCACCAGCCAAACAGAAAATGCAGTATAAATATGTTTCATGAGTCATTTAAGGATTCAGCCAAGAGACATTGCAATTGACTTTTGAGTCCATTTTTAGAACAAACTCTTTCAAGACTCTCCTCAACGGGAATCCTTCCCTCTGCAGTAGAACTGACAAGGCTGTATGCATTACTTTATTTTGATACTGACATTTAAACAATAAAATAAAGCCATTTAAAACAAATAGTAGTGCTTTAAGTGTCTGGGCTGTCAAGATATCAAATTATATAACTTGGAAAAAATCAGAATTCATTGTTAATGGTATGCACTTAACACAAAGGGTCGCTGGAGTACTCAACAGATATATATTCAGCTACCATGTTGGAGCTAACAGGCTGTATTCCTTTAGATAGAATTGACTATATTCACTTAAATGGACTTGACTCTAGTACAATCACTGTATTCAAATGTCAAAAAAAAAAGAGAGAGAGCGAGAGAGAGAGAAAGAGGATGTCACAGAGGGTCACAAATTATGTTGGATTTTGACAGATTGTAGCCTTGCTTTACAAGAGCAGTAACATCTCATTTGTCACCGTTTGATCTGTAAGTGCGGGAATGGGAGCGGAAGGCCCTCCATCTCCGCCACAATTTAATCGCTCTGAGGCCGGCCGTGGTGGTGGGAGCCACCTGCCCATGCACCGCACTGCTGATCTGTTTTAATTTAATCGTCCGTCAGCTGGATGAAAGCATAAATCGTCTCTCTTTGATCTGCAAATGGTGTGTTTTTGTAAAGCAGGGTGTGGAATCAGGGAGAAAGGACTTCAAATTTAGTATAGCCTGGACAGTGTGGCCCCGTAGAGACACCAGAATGATATTTTACTCGACGGGAGTTGCAAACCAAGAAAAGACTTGCTTGGGAAACTTGAGACAGAGCAGGGAAAATAGCAAAAGGAAACCTGTTTGGGTTAAGAGGCTAATAATGAAATAAAAGCTGAAGAGCATAAAAAGATACTGTTCTCCAAAAACTAAAAGCAATTTTCCCATTCATATCTATCACCTTTTATCACAATGTATGTTTTTATTGAGGTAGAGTTGATTTACAGTGTCCTGTTAGATTTAGGTATACAGCCAAGTGATTCAGTCATTCATATATATATGTATATATATATATACACACATATATGCCTTATTTTTCAGAGTCTTTTCTCATGTAGGTTATTACAAAGTATGAAGTATAGTTCCCTATATCGATTTTTAAAAAATTGAAGTATAGTTGATTTACAGTGTGTTAACTACTGCTACAAGCATGATTCAGTTAAACCTACATATATGCACACATTCTTTTTTAATATGGCTTTCCATTGTGGTTTATCATAAGATGTAGTTTTCTGTGCTACAGAGTAGAGTAGAACCTGTTGTTTATCCATTCTATAAATAAAAGCTTACATCTGCTAACCCCAGCCTCCCACTCCACCCAGCCCTCTCCCAACCCCCTTGGCAACTTCCCGCCTGTTCCCTGTCCACGATTCTGTTTCTGTTCCATAGCTCGGTTCATTTGTGTCATAGTTTAGATTCCACATATAAGTGATACTGTATGATATCTGTCTTTTAAACCACAATTTGTTGTTAGTGTTAGAACTTTGGCCACGAGAGAAACAACTGAGAGGAAAGTTAGAGTACTTTTATATTGCCCCTGTGAATGGGCAGCACTATTGTATTTTGTTATTTTTATTAAATCATAGTTAATTTCTAGTATTGTGTTAGATTCAGGTGTGAATGGGTGGCATTATTAATGCCACCTCAAGTTTTCTAAGGAGGACATGATCAGTAAAAGATGATTTTGTTAAAACTGAGATGTGGCGAGAGGCATGCACTTTTTTTTTTGTTTGTTTTTTGTTTTTTAGGCATGCACTTTTAAATAAAATAAATGATGTGATGATTGAACACAGTAAACATTACATCAAACAGTTGTTATGAGCCTTTAAGTACTTTTGCAGACAAACATTTTAAGGTGCTTTCCATGTCATTTCATTGTCTTTTTCCCCAGAATCACAAATAATATATTTTTTATAAATAAAAAGGAAACACTTTATAGCACTTCTGCCAAAAATAAATTGGGTAATGAGGGATTGTCAAAAACACATTCAGTGTCTTGTTTTTAAAACAATGACTTCTTACTGCAGAGATTAAAGCAGTAACACAGGGTTTTGTAACCATGAGCAGAAAACATTTCCACCATGATAAGATGTTACCATTATGAGAGTGTTTTTTATGAATCCTGTAAACTTGAATTTGGGGGTGCATGCTGTGCATTTTTATACAGAAAATTCCGATGTATTTTTAAAATTAGTAACTTCTAAAGAAGAATCTAATTCAAGAAAAGTCCCCAAGAGTAACCCAGAAATTTCCAAAAGACTTCCCCCAGTCCATAGGGAGCCACTCCACAAAGCAAAGAAAAATTCCCCCTGAAATTCCTTTAGGATCCCATAGAAAGCAGAAACAATTTATGGTTCAATTAGAAAAACTCCAGATTTCTTCACTGGTTCTAATAAAATTAAGAGCAGAGGAGAAGGCCCCTGAAGGCCAGTTGAGTCATCCATCCCTGCTTATCCTGGCCTGTGTATTTAGTTGGCTTTCTCCTTCCATAATTCCCATTAATGGCTTTTCTAAGCAGTATTTGCATAGGAAACATAAAGGTGTCTTCGCCATGTCCATTTATTAAGTTATTCCACTGCAGGGCTGCAGGCTCAGAGGTAAACATTGCTGAGCTTTTAGGTTAAATAAGTCCCACAAAGCAGTTTTGGAAGAACTTGAATTTCTATAATGGGATTCTGAGGCGTGTCGAGTAAATTGTGGTTGTGACACTAATGTTAGTGTGAGGGAAGTCAGAGGGCAGGGTGTTATGGATTCTTCCTGACTTGAGAGCTAAGCTCTACTGATGTATTTGGGCCTAGGACAGACTACAGAGAAGAGGAAGGGGGAGAAGAAAGGAGAAGGAAGAAGGCAGGAGCAGGAGAAATGGAGAAAGGAATGTAAAGCGTGTGCTGTGTATGTATTTTGTAATGTGATGTAGAGCCCTCAGCAAGTGCCCCTGGATGCTCTTTACTGCACCCCAAGATGTCTACTCTTCTACTGCAGTTTTATCAGTTCAGTTCAGTTCAGTTGCTCAGTCGTGTCCGACTCTTTGCGACCCCATGAATCGCAGCACGCCAGGCCTCCCTGTCCATCACCATCTCCCGGAGTTCACTCAGACTCACGTCCATCGAGTCCGTGATGCCATCCAGCCATCTCATCCTCGGTCGTCCCCTTCTCCTCCTGCCCCCAATCCCTCCCAGCATCAGAGTCTTTTCCAATGAGTCAGCTCTTCTCATGAGGAGGCCAAAGTACTGGAGTTTCAGCTTTAGCATCATTCCTTCCAAAGAAATCTCAGGGTTGATCTCCTTCAGAATGGACTGGTTGGATCTCCTTGCAGTCCAAGGGATTCTCAAGAGTCTTCTCCAACACCACAGTTCAAACACATCAATTCTTCGGCGCTCAGCCTTCTTCACAGTCCAACTCTCACATCCATCTGTCTCTTATACACATCTCCTCCCTGTCCATCACCAACTCCCGGAGTTCACTCACACTCATGTCCCTCAAGTCGGTGATGCCATCCAGCCATCTNGATGCTTTTGAACTGTGGTGTTGGAGAAGACTCTTGAGAGTCCCTTGGACTGCAAGGAGATCCAACCAGTCCATTCTGAAGGAGATCAACCCTGGGATTTCTTTGGAAGGAATGATGCTAAAGCTGAAACTCCAGTATTTTGGCCACCTTATGCGAAGAGTTGACTCATTGGAAAAGACTTTGATGCTCGGAGGGATTGGGGGCAGGAGGAGAAGGGGACGACTGAGGATGAGATGGCTGGATGGCATTATGGACTCGATGGACGTGAGTCTGAGTGAACTCCGGGAGATGGTGATGGATAGGGAGGCCTGGCGTGCTGCAATTCATGGGGTAGCAAAGAGTCGGACACGACTGAGCAACTGAACTGAACTGAACTGAACTGAACTGTCTTATACATGTAGCTGTCCAGTTTTCCCAGCACCATTTATGGAATAGGCTGTCTTTGCCCCATTGTATATTTTTGCCTCCTTTATATCTTATTTTATTGGTCTACATTTCTGTTTTTGTACCACTATCATACTGTCTTGGTGACTGTAGCTTTGTAGTATAATCTGAAATCAGGAAGGTTGATTCCTCCAGCTCCATTCTTCTTTCTCAAGACTGCTTGGGGCATTTGAGGTCTTTTGCGTTTCCATATGAATTGTGAATTTTTTTGGTTCTAGTTCTGTGAAAAATGCCATTGGTAATTTGATAGGGCTCGCATAGAATCTGTAGACTGTGTTTGGTAGTATAGTCATTTTTACAGTATTGATTCTTCCTACCCAGGAACATAGACTATCTCTCCATCTGTTTATGTCATCTTTGATTTCTTTCATCAGTGTCTTATAATTTTCTGTGTGTAGTTCTTTTGTCTCCTTAGATATGCTTGTTCCTAGATATTTAATTATTTTTGTTGCACTGGTGAATGGGATTGATTCCTTAATTTCTCTTTCTGCTTCTTCATTGTTACTATATAGAAATGTAAGTTATTTCTGCATATTGATAGTGTATCCTACGAATTTGCTAAATTCACTGATTAGCTCTCTTAATTTTCTGATAGTATCTTTAGGGTTTTCTATGTACAGTATCATGTCACCTGCAAAGAGTGAGAACTTAACATCTTCTTTTCTGATCTGGATTCCTTTTACTGCATTTTCTTCCCTGATTGCTGTAGCTAAGACTTCCAGAACTACGTTGAATAATAGCGGTGAAAGTGGACATCCTTGTCTTGTTCCTGATCTTAGGGGAATCCTTTCAGTTTTCCACCACTGAGAATAATGTTTGCTGTGGGCTTATCATATATGACCTTTACTAGGCTGAGGTATGTTTCTTCTTATGCCCATTTTTGAAGAATTTCCATCATAAAAGGTGCTGAATTTTGTCAAAGGCTTTTTCTGCATCTATTGAAACGATCATATGGTTTTTATCTTTCTATTTGATAACATGGTGTATCACATTAACAGATTTGCATTTATTGAAGAATTCTTGTATCCCTGGTATAAACCCAACTTGCTCATGATGTATGAACTTTTTGATGTGTTGCTGAATTCTGTTTACTAAAATTTTGTTGAAGATTTTTGCATATACATTCATCAGTGATATTGGCCTGTAGTTTTCTTTTTTGTGTGTTTCCTTTGTCTGATTTTGGTATCAGGGTGATGGTGGCCTCATAGAATGAGTTTGGAAATTTTCCTTCCTCTGCAATTTTTTGAAAGAGTTTTAGAAGGATAGACATTAGCTCTTCTCTAAATGTTAGATAGAATTCTCCTATGAAGCCATCAGGTCTTGGGCTTTTGTTCTTTTGAGAGATTTTTTATCACAGCTTCAATTTCAGTGCTTGTAATTTGGTTGTTCATAATTTCTATTTCTTCCTGGTTCAGTCTTAGAAGATTGAACTTTTCTAAACATCTGTCCATTTCTTGAAGGTTATCCATTTTATTGCCATATAGTTGTTTGTAATAGTACCTTATATTCCTTTGTATCTCTGCATTGTCTGTAGTAGCCTCTCGTTTATCATTTCTGATTTTGTTGATTTGATTTTCAGTCTTTTTTTCTGAATGAGTCTGGTTAGAGATTTGTCAATTTTGTTTATCTTCTCAAAAAAAAACAGCTTTTTGTTTTATTAATCTTTACTACTTTCTTTCATTTCTTTTTCATTTATTTCTGCTTGGTTTTTTATGATTTCTTTCCTGATGCTAATTTTTGGGATTTTTATTCTTTTCCATTTGTTTCAGGTGTAAAGTTAGGTTGTCTATTCGATGCTTTTCTTGTGTATTGAGGTAGGATTGCATTGCTATAAACTTCCCTCTTAGAACTGCTTTTGCTGCACCCCATAGGTTTTTAGTTGTCATGATTTCATGTCATTTGTTTTGAGAAATTTTTTGATTTCCCTTTTGATTTCTTCAGTAACCTGTTGGTTATATAGAAACATGTTGTTTAATCTCCACGTGTTTCTGTTTTTTACAGTTATTTTTCTTATAATTGATATCTAGTCTCATAGCACTGTGGTCATAAAAGATACTTTATACAATTTCAATGTCCTTAAATTTGCCAACATTTGATTTGTGACCCAAGATGTGGTCTATCCTGGAGTATGTATTGTATGCACTTGAGAAGAAAGTGTATTCTTCTGCATTTGGATGGAATGTCCTGAAGATATCAGTGAAATCCATCTCATCTAGTGTATCATTTAAGACCAGTGTTTCCTTATTAATTTTCCTTATTAATTTTCTGTTTTGATGATCTGTCCATTGGTGTGAGTGGGGTGTTAAAGTGTCCTACTATTATTGTGTTACTGTCAATTTCTCCTTTAATGTCTGTTAGTGTTTGTCTTATGTATTGAGGTGCTCCTATGTGGAGTGCATAGATATTTTACAATTGTCATGTCTTCCTCATGGATTTATCCCTTGATCATTATGCAGTGTCCTTCCTTATCTCTTGTAATATTCTTTAATTTAAGGTCTATTTTGTCTGATATAAGGATTGCTACTCCAGCTTTCTTTTGCTTTCCATTTGCATAGAATATATTTTTCCATCTTCTCACTTTCAATGTATATGTGTCTTTAGGCCTGAAGTGGGTTTCTTTTAGACAGAATATATATGAGTCTTGTTTTTGTGTCCATTTAGCCAGTCTGTGACTTTTGGTTGGAGCATTTAATCCATTTACATTTCAAGTAATTATTGATATATTTGTTCCTATTGCCATTTTCTTAATTGTTTGGGGTTTGATTTTGTATATCTGTTTCTTCTCTTGTATTTCTTGGCTATATAAGTCCGTTTAACATTTGTTGTAAAGCTAGTTTGGTGGTACTGAATTCTCTTAATTTTTGATTGCCTGAAAACCTTTTGATTTCTCTATCAATTTTGATTGAGATACTTTCCAGGTACAGCAATCTTGATTGTAGATTTTCCCCTTTAAATATACCCTGTCATTCCCTTCTGGCCTGCAGTTTCTGCTGAAAGATCAGCTGTTAAGTGTATGGGGTTTCCCTTGTATGTTACTTGTTACTTCTCCCTTGCTGCTTTTCATATTCTTTCTTTGTATTTAGTCTTCGTTAGTTTGATTATTATGTGTCTTGGCATATTTCTCCTTGGGTTTATCCTGTATGGGACTCTTTGCACCTCTTAAACTGGGTTGACTATTTCCTTTTCCATGTTGGGGAAAATTTCAACTATATTCTCTTCAAAAAATTTCTCATGCCCTTTCTATTTCTATTCTTCTTTGGGGACTCCTATAATTAGAATTCTGATGCATTTGATGTTGTCCCAGAGGTCTCTGAGACTATCCTCAGTTCTTTTCTTTCTGTTTACTTTATTCTGCTCTTCAAAAGTTATTTCCACCATTTTATCTTCCAGCTCACTGATTTGTTCTTCTGCTTCAGATATTCTGCTATTGATTATTTCTAGAGTATTTTTACTTTCAGTAATTGTGTTGTTTGTCTCTGTAGGTTTATTCTTTAATTCTTCTAGGTCTCTGTTAACTGAGTCTTGCATTTTCTTCATTTTGTTTTCAAGATGTTTGATCATCTTTACTATCATTATTCTGAAATCTTTTCCAGGTAGTTTTCCTATTTCCTCTTCATTTATTTGCACTTGTGTTTCTAGTTTGTTCCTTCATTTGTGCAGTATTTCTCTGCCTTTTTGGTTTTGTTTGTTTGTTTGTTTGCTTGCTTGCTTGCTTGCTTGCTTTTAACTTATTGTGTTTGAGGTCTCCTTTTTCCAGACTTCAAGGTTGAATTATTTCTTCCTTTTGGTTTCTGCCCTTCTAAGTTTGATCTAGTGGTTTGTGTAAGCTTTGTATAGGGTGAGATTAGGGCTGAGTTATTTTTTTCCTCTGGTGGGCAAGGCTGAGTGAGGTGGTAATCTTCTCTGCTGATGACTGGGTTTGTATTTTTGTTTTGTTTGTTGTTTGGATGTGGCATCCTGCACAGGGTTCTACTGGTGGCTGGGTGTTGGTTGGTCTTGTATTCAAGTAGTTTCCTTTGTGGAAGTTCTTGCTATTTGATACTCCATAGGGTTAGTTCTCTAGTAGTCTAGGATCTTAGATTCAGTGCTCCCACTGCAGAGGCTCAGGGCTTGATATTGAGTTTTGTATGGTTCTATATATTCTTTATCACTGGTCATGTATTCCTGTCTGCTCTCAGCTGGTGTTCTGCATACACTTCTGTGTCTGAAGGTGTATTCCTGATGTATCCATGGAGAGTGATGTATTCCACATCCACCTCCTCCTCCACAATCTTGTTCTTCCCCTCAGGCAATAACAGTATTTTGAAATGCTATTTAAGTTTTATCTGGTAAAAAATAGACTAATGTTTAAACTCATTTTGTGCTAGTAAATATATGATAAATGATCTTTTAATTAGTGGTTTATTTTTTCCTTTTCATTTTTTATTGAAATATAATTGACCTACATTGTTATATTTGTTTCAGGGGTACAAGGAACACTTACTAGTCTTTCCACTCCTTGTCCTTGAGAGCAGCACCCATAGCCAGCCTGAATCCTTTGCTGTAAATCCATGTTTGCGTTTTTCCAGATGCTTCCAGATCATTGGCATGTTTTGCAGCAGCTGTGTCTAACCTCTGTGGAACAGACGGATGCTCCTGCTTTGCAGCCTTGTTGAGAATGTAATCTTTGTTTTCCCCTGGTGGCATATGTTTGGCAGAGAGCTTTCTCTCCAGATCTAAACACGACATGATTTCAAAAGCCACAGCCTTGAGGGCCCAATACCTGTTTCCTGAAAAATTAAATCCTAGCAAATCCAGAGATTCTAAATAATGTATACCCTATTGATTTTTTTTTAGAGAAAAAACCTTTACAGTTAACTTTGGGTTATTGACTGCCATTGAGTTCTGAGAGTAATATCTCTTCATAAACTATGCAGTATTTATGGATGGTTCCATATATATATTGGGGCTTCCCTGGTGGCTCAGAGGTTAAAGTGTCTACCTGCAATGCGGGAGACCTGGGTTCGATCCCTGGGTCAGGAAAATTCCCCTGGAGAAGGAAATGGAAACCCACTCCAGTATTCTTGCCTGGAGAATCCCATGGATGGAAGAACCTGGTGGGCTACAGTCCATAGGGTCGCAAAGAGTCAGACACGACTGAGCCACTTCACTTCACTTCTTCAATATATCTATTGATTCTAATTCTTAGTACATTCTCTTCATATGGCCCAGTGAGAAGTGGTGGACAGAGGTTGGGAGAATGGAAGAGAAGTTGAGGTAGAATCCTTTTTTTTTTTAAGTGAATCAAATATTTAACATAAAGTCAGAAATGTGCCTGTAAAAATGTCCTTGTATTTTTTTTTCAGAGAATGGTTCAGTTTTCTTTATTTCATATTCAAGAAACAGAAATAATCTTAAATAGTAAGACAAAAGCAAACCTTGGAAGTAAGTCCTATTCGAATTTTAGTCCAAGAAAAGATATTCAAAAGAAATGGGAAAAAAATCCAGATCCCTTTGTAATTAAACAACTAATTCAATTAGAAGGAGAGGAAAAAAGCAGGGAAAGTAGAAAGAATTCAAAGTTTAAATTTACACTTTTCAAGACTGGATTTCACAGGCAGGCTTCATAGTTGGAGTGATCTTTACTTAGTGTCCTGGCTGACAGATTGTAAACCTAAGTATGGAAAAGGAGCCAGCACACAGCAGAGGACAGAGCATCCTCAAAGGTGCGCACTGTGGTACCTTAGTAAAAATGAACTAGATTGACCATCTGTTCCCATCACTTCCTAGAGGTCTTTACTGGATTTATGTTTTATGAAACATTTAATCACTAGTTTCTTCAAATAAGTGTAATAGGATTACTGATGTTCTCCATAGTTGTTGTTAAATTGCTCAGTACTATCCAAATCTTTGTGACACCATGAACTGCAGCATACCAGGCTTCCCTATCCTTCACCATCTTCCAGAGCTTGCTCAAATTCATGTCCATTGAGTCAGTGATGCCATCCAACCTCTGTCATCCCTTTCTATTCCTGCCTTCAAACTTTCCCAGCATCAGGGTCTTATCTAGTGAGTCAACTCTTCACAACAAGTGGCCAAAGTATTGGAGCTTCAGCATCAGTACTTCCAATGAATATTCAGGACTGATTTCCTTTAAGATTGACTAGTTTGATCTCCTTGCAGTCCAAGGGACTCTCAAGAGTCTTCTCTAACACCACAGTCCAAAAGCATCAATTCTTCAGTGCTCAGCCTTCTTTCTGGTCCAACTCCCACATCCATACAAAGCCATAGCTTTGACTAGACAGATCTTTGTTGACAAAGTAGTCTCTGCTTCCTAATATGCCATCTAGGTCCATCATAGCCTTCCCTCCAAGGAGAAAACCCTTTTTTAATTTCATGACTGCAGCTACCACCTGCAGTGATATCAGAGCCCAAGGAAATTAAATTCCCCACAGAGCTTCTTGAAAACTATACTCTAGCATTTCTTTGCTTTGGGGGTTGGTTCCTGGAACCCGTGTTCCTCATTTTCAAGTATGAATGTGATTAAAGTGAATGTCAGAATTAAAACAGAAAGCCTGTTGATCTCAGATCACATACCATATCGATGCTGTGGACTTAGTAAAATCCAGACATTACGTTTCTCCCTACTCTATCTGAGACATGACATCACCTGCCATGCAATAAATGTGGTGACTGAGGTTTTGATATCTGTGCTTCTTTTAGATAAATGGCTTCCAGGGAATTCCTGGAAAATAAAAGTTAGAATGATAACTCAGCTTCACTGAAAATGAATGACATGGGAATGTTCACATACTTTTTTACCTTATTTTAAATTGTGATTCTAATTTGATTGGTGAAATCCAAGGGTAGGCACGTGGGAGAACAGCTCTCCCAGCTGTCCGCCCTTCAGCCACTTGGTGTCTGCTTCTCAGAACCTCCTTGTCCACCCCTAGAACTCCATTGACAAGCTGCTCTAAGATGGAAGCTTCTGTTCACCATATTCTCCTCAGAAGCAATTCTCATCCTCTCCTTCCTCCTTATTCATTCTGCCAGGTCAAAGATCCTCCTATTTTAAACTCAGAGCAACCTCACCCTTAAAGCACTTAGCCTGGAAGTTCCACACACAGCCCCACCATTTACTGACATCTCCTCCAACATCATGCAAGTTCCATGTCTGCTTCTTTTCCTTAGTAGCATATTCCCACTGGGAACCCACTCAGTTCAGTTCAGTTCAGTTCAATTCAGTCGCTCAGTCGTGTCTGACTCTTTGCGACCCCATGAATCACAGCACGCCAGGCCTCCCTGTTCATCACCATCTCTCGGAGTTCACTCAGACTCACGTCCATCAAGTCCGTGATGCCATCCAGCCATCTCATCCTTGATCGTCCCCGTCTCCTGCCCCCAATCACTCCCAGCATCAGACTCATCTCCAGTGAGTCAACTCTTCACATGAGGTGGCCAAAGTACTGGAGTTTCAGCTTTAGCATCATTCCATCCAAAGACATCCCAGGGTTGATAGTCTTCAGAATGGACTGGTTGGATCTCCTTGCAGTCCAAGGGACTCTCAAGAGTCTTCTCCAACACCACAGTTCAAAAGCATCAATTATTTGGCGCTCAGCTTTCTTCACAGTCCAACTTTCACATCCATACATGACCACAGGAAAAACTATAGCCTTGACTGCTGCTGCTGCTGCTGCTAAGTCACTTCAGTCGTGTCCGACTCTGTGTGACCCCATAGACGGCAGCCCACCAGGCTCCTCCATCCCTGGGATTCTCCAGGCAAGAATACTGGAGTGGGTTGCCAACTAAACAGACCTTAGTCAGCAAAGTACTGTCTCTGCTTTTGAATATACTATCTAGGTTGATCATAACTTTTCTTCCAAGGAGTAAGCGTCTTCTAATTTCATGGCTGCAGTCACCATCTGCAGTGATTTTGGAGCCCAAAAAAAATAAAGTCTGACACTGTTTCCACTGTTTCCCCATCTATTTCCCATGAAGTGATGGGACTGGATGCCATGATCTTCGTTTTCTGAATGTTGAGCTTTAAGGCAACTTTTTCGCTCTCCTCCTTCACTTTCATCAAGAGGCTTTTTAGCTCCTCTTTACTTTCTGCCATAAGGGTGGTGTCATCAGCATATCTGAGGTTATTGATATTTCTCCCGANGGATGCCATGATCTTCGTTTTCTGAATGTTGAGCTTTAAGCCAACTTTTTCGCTCTCCTCCTTCACTTTCATCAAGAGGCTTTTTAGCTCCTCCTCACTTTCTGCCATAAGGGTGGTGTCATCTGCATATCTGAGGTTATTGATATTTCTCCCGGCAATCTTGAGTCCAGCCTGTGTTTAGCACCTTAGAATTACAACAGTTGTTGTTATTATTATTATTATTTTGCTTTTTCCTCAAAGACAAGTCCTGCCTTCTGTCCTCCTTTTCTTTTCATGCAAGAGTAAATCTTAAAGAGCATCAAGTATTGGGTTGGCCAAAAAGTTCATTTGGGTTTTTCCATGTGATCTTACAGAAAAACTTGAGCGAACTTTTTGGCTAACCCACTATATAGGCTTACTATCATGAGACATATCCTGGCATTTGTCTTTTTCTAAATCCCTACATCTCTTCTGTTATTAGTCCTTTGATTGCATCACCTTCCATTCATCCCCCTTGCCACTTCTTTGTTTGTTTATATTATATTTTTAGCTGAATGAGAGGGCATCATGCCATGTCTTGGTTCCTCAACGAGGGATCAAACCTGTGGTCCCTGCAATGGGAGGGCGGAGTTTTAACCACTGGGCCACCAGGGAAGTCTCCCTTGGCCATTACTTTGGCATAGATTGTTTTCTTCATCACCCAGGCCGTGAAGTCACCTCCACCGGTCTCTACATCTGCGTTGTCCTCTCTTCTGAGTGTGTTCCACACTGCGCAGGGTAAATTCCAACACCCTCCCAGTTTTCTAAGCAGCCGTTCACACTTAAAGCCTCATCCATCTCCCCGGCCTTGGTCAGGTCCTGTGTGTTTTAGCCACTTTGTTCTTCTCTCTACCGCTGGCACGTAGCAGGCTCTCCATGCCTCCATGTCACTGCTTGTTCATTCTCTCAACCTAGGATACCCTTCTAACCCACATCATTGCCTGGAGAAGTTCAACATGTCTAAAAGAAATCACTTCCATTTGTGAAGACTTCCTGAATCCTTTTGCAGAATTAACTGTTTCTTGTTCTACATTCCCATAGGGTTTGCTTTTTGTTAATATATACCTCTGACATAGAGCAAAATATATTACACTGAGTTATTAAAAAGAGTACTCCAGTAGATTCTGGGCCCCTGAGGGCAGGCAATAAGTTTTATTCTTGGCTGACCTCCTGACCTCCTGCCCCTAAACCCAAAATAGTGTTTGCAACCTGAGTCCATTTTCCGTCAGTATTGATGATAAACTCAATGGCTGTGGCTATTCCAGGAACCTTCTTTGAGGCTTACTTGAATTGTGTGTGTGTGTGTGTAGGTGCACTGAATTTGTTAGTAGATTAATATTTATATATGCTCATAAGATTTTTTTTAACATTTCATTTATATTGGAGTATAGCTGATTAACANTGGCTGTGGCTATTCCAGGAACCTTCTTTGAGGCTTACTTGAATTGTGTGTGTGTGTGTGTAGGTGCACTGAATTTGTTAGTAGATTAATATTTATATATGCTCATAAGATTTTTTTTAACATTTCATTTATATTGGAGTATAGCTGATTAACAGTGTTGTGATAGTTTCAGGTGGACAGCCAAGGGACTCAGCCATAAATATACATGTATCCAACTCTCTTCCTATCCAGGCTGCCACATAACATTGAGCACAGTTCCCTGTGCTGTACAGTAGAACTTTGTTGCTTATCCATTTTAAATATAGCAGTGTGTCCACGTTAATCCTAACTTCCCTAATATTCCTTTCCCCCATCCATTCACCCTGGCAACTATAAGTTTGTTCACTAAGTCTATGTATACTCATAAAATTTTATCTATAGTGACCCCCTGCTAAGTTCTTTTTACCAATTGAACTGGTCCTTTAGGCTAGTCTGAGAGAATCTGGCTATTGATTTCTGTGAAAAGGAAATGCAAAGAAGAGAGAGACAGAGAAGGAAGAACCTACCATTTATATTGAGAAACTCCTGTGTGTCAGACTCTATTCAACATGCTTTTCATAATCTTAGTTATATCCCTCAAAGGCAGTAAAACAGCTACATCCTGGTTCTACCACTTTTGTTGTGTAAACTTGGGCATTTACTTAGCAATTAGGTACTCTGTTTCCTTTGCTTTAGATTATGTGTATGTGTGTGTGTGTACACGTATGTGCGTACGGATATATAGGGCTTCTCTGTTTCCTTTGCTTTATATTATGTGTGTGTGTGTGTGTATTTTAGCTCCTCTTTACTTTCTGCCATAAGGGTGGTGTCATCAGCATATCTGAGGTTATTGATATTTCTCCCGACAATCTTGATTCCAGCTTGTGTTTCTTCCAGTCCAGCGTTTCTCATGATGTACTCTGCATATATGTTAAATAAGCAGGGTGACAATATACAGCCTTGACGTACTCCTTTTCCTATTTGGAACCAGTCTGTTGTTCCATGTCCAGTTCTAACTGTTGCTTCTTGACCTGCATACAGATTTCTCAGGAAGAAGGTTAGGTGGTCTGGTATTCCCATCTCTTTCAGAATTTTCCACAGTTTATTGTGATCCACACAGTCAAAGGATTTGGCATAGTCAATAAAGCAGAAATAGATGTTTTTCTGGAACTCTCTTGCAAGAAATATTTACCAAATAAATGCATTTACTGATAGCAAACATAACACTAGCTTTGACATGTTCTCTTAAATAGAATGTTTTTAAAAACATCAAGCTTTTGATCATTACTTAAGTGATGACAAATATTTTAAGGAGAAAGAGGAACTGTGATCAGATGTTCCACAAAGGTAATTTGAGGATCAATCTTTACTTTGACAAATGAAATAAAGACTCTCACTTTCTCATAATCATGACAGGAAGTCAGGTCTCTGGCACTATGTCCCCCATATAAAGCACAGCTGAGAGCTGCTTGGGTTGACCTGCTGTGTTTCTCCAGTGCATCACAATCACTGGCTTCCTTGTGTGCCCCCAAGGGGCCTGAAGAGAAACTGTACTCATGGCTCTATGGAGCTTCCTTCTGCTCCGGATCTTCTCCTTTTCCCTTCCTGCCCTCTCTCATTTTAAATAACCAGGCACCCTCAGGAATTAATCCCTGGATGTTGACTGCATTATTCCATGTTGCAACATTTGCTTTCGAAGCTCCAGTGTTACCACTTGGAGTCTCTTTATTTAGTGAGCTTCCTGCAGAAGGATGAGTCATCCCAGATGGATAATCCTTAAACCAGACTGCTAATTCTCAATCCTATCCATTCAATGCCTCCTTTTCCTAAGAAATATGTTATTGTCGGCTGAAAAATATGTACAGCCTCTAAGTTGAGAACTATGTTTTTCTTGGCAGACATTCTGAGGATGTAAGCCTGGGATACAGCCTCTCAGAGAGCTCTGAGTGACTGTCCCAAAGAAGTAAGGATATATAAAAGGTGAAAAAACAAAAACATGTAGTTGAACATCAAAGGGTGACTTCTAATCACAAAAACAGACATCTCAAGTAAATGACCTCAGTGCTTTTTTGTGTATAGGAAGATGCAAGAATCTGGGTTCACTGAAACATTCCTTTGATGTGCACCTTAATTACTTAGGGCCAGTGTCCTGCTTTACTCCCTCCCATATCCTCTCAGGGCTCACAGAGGAGGTGGCTGTAGTGGCTGAAGGCAGCAACATCCTCGGTTTACTGAAATTGCATCAACATTCTTTGTCCACGTTTCCTTTACCATTCTGAAAAGAAATTAATAGATAAAAACCTACGTACATTTATAAGGTTTTCCAAAGTGGTGAACACTTGAAGTTGAGGTATGGTTTTCCTTAGATGTGACTGGGAATTCCATTTCTGGAAAGCTCTGTATATTGTGCATGTTAAAATATAGTATTGGATATTTAATTAAATGTTTAAAATAATATATATGGAAATAGTAAGTATATGCTCTGACAATCCTACACAGCATATTAAAAAGGAGAGACATGACTTGCTGACAATGGTCCATCTAGTCAAAGTTATGGTTTGACTCATGTACAGATGTGAGAGTAGGGCCATAAAGAAGGCTGAGCACTGAAGAATTGATGCTTTTCAATTGTGGTGCTGGAAAAGACTGTTGAGACTCCCTTGGAGAGCAAGGAGATCAAACTAGTTGATCCGAAAGGAAGTCAACCCTAAATATTCATTGGAAGGACTGTTGCTGAAGCTGAAGCTCCAACACTTTGACCAGTGGATGTGGACACGCGACTCATTGGAAAAGACCTTGATGCTGGAAGAAATTGAGGGCAGGAGGAGAAGGGAGTGGCAGAGGATGAGATGGTCAGATGGCATCACCCATTCAATGGATGTGATTTTGAGCAAACTCAGAGATAGCAAAGGAAAGGGAAGTCTGACGTGCTGCAGTCCATGGTCTCCCAAAGAGACACCACTTGGCAACTGAACAACAATAGTAATGCTCTGAAAAATAGTTTATACTTACATGTTTTATGTTCCAATTTATGCTTTGTCTATAGAATGCTTCTAGAAAATATCCTGGATGCCTGTTTCTGCCCTCCATCCCTCGCAAAGAGGATATACTTTGGGGGGGGGGGAATAAAATATGCATAAATTTTTAATAATCATGAAAGTATTCCAATGGGATAACATTCAATGAGATAATAATTTAATACAAAATATATCATAGTGCACTCTAAGTCTCATCCCTTAAAACAAGGAGTAGATGGTGAAGGCAGTCAGTTTGTGGAGGGGATGTGTGGCACCATCTAGAGCTGGGAGCACAGACATTGCTTGAAAGGCTGGAATGGAGGGAGGGTTGTTGTGTTGTACCTTTCCAATGTTCACACTTCCCTGAGAAATTCTGCTCCAACCACAGACTGGTTTGTAAATCACAGGGCTGTCTTTTAATATGTAATCACCTGGTTAAAAAATACCCAAGATTTCTCAAAAGAGAGAAGAAAAAATATCTGCTAATACTGCTGTCCTCAAATTCTTCACTTATATGTGGAATCTAAAAACCAATACAAATTAACTTACTTACAAAACAAATAGACTTACAGACCTAAAAAACAAACTTATGGTTATCAGAAGGGAAAGGGGGAGAGGCAAATTAGGAGTTTGGAATTAACATGTACACACTACTATATATGGGGAAATCCCATGGACAGAGGAACCTGGTAGGTTACAGTCCATGGGGTCGCAAAGAGTCAGACACAACTGAGCGATTTTGCTTTCATTTCACTACTATACTTAAAATAGATTATCTTCAAGGATCTACTGTACAGCACAGGGAACTCCTCTCAGTATTCTTTAATAACCTATATGGGAAAAGAATCTGAAAAAAAATAGGTATATATACATATGTGTAACTAAATCACTTTGCTGTACACCTGAAACTAACACATTATAAATCAACTATTGACTATGCCAAAGCCTTTGACTGTGTGGATCACAATAAACTGTGGAAAATTCTGAAAGAGATAAAAAAAAATAAAAGTAAAAGAAAAGTGTTAGTCACTCAGTCGCATCTGACTTTGTGACCCCGTGGACTGTAGCCCGCCAGGCTCCTCCGTCCATGGCATTCTCCAGGCAAGAATACTGGAATGTGTTGCATTTCCTTCCCCAGGTGATCTTCCTGACCCAGGAACTGAACCTGGGTCTCCCTCACTGCAGGCAGATTCTTTACTGTCTAAGCCACCAGGGAAAGTGAAAGTTGCTCAGTCGTGTCTGACTCTTTGTGACTCCATGGACTATATAGTCCATTGAATTCTCCAGGCCAGAATACTGGAGTGGGTAGCCTTTCCCTTCTCCCGGGGGTCTTTCCAACCCAGGGATCGAACCCAGGTCTTCCACATTGCCCGTGGATTCTTTACCAGCTGAGCCACAAAGGAAGTTCGAAAAAAATAAGAGAAAGGTGGGCTCTTTTAAAATGTTACTACCTGCGTTCCTCTACCACGAAGTCAAGGGTTTGGCCATAAGCCGCAGAGATGGACACTGGCTGAGCTGAGCAGTGTGTCAGCAGGCTTTCTGATCGGAACTGACAGAAAACCAGGCTCAGAAGAGGGCAGGAGCTGCAGAAGGACGTGGGTGAAGAAGTTAGCCTGAGACCCAGCCTCCGCCTCCNAAGGGTTTGGCCATAAGCCGCAGAGATGGACACTGGCTGAGCTGAGCAGTGTGTCAGCAGGCTTTCTGATTGGAACTGAAAACCAGGCTCAGAAGAGGGCAGGAGCTCGTCTTCCTGCACCCACTTCTTCAATCGGACTCTGGGCCGGAGGTGGAGGTGACCGGAACGACGCCACGCAGGGACGGACGGTCGGGCCTTAGACATGCACTGACAGACATCCTTGTCAGAGTGGTCCTCACAGTCAGACCTGGGGTCGGGACGACTGTCTCTCACCCACTACCCCCGCTGCTTGCCCATCTTGGCCCAGTGTGATGGGCAGTATTGGGAGGATTACTCCCAGTGGGGACAGCATTGGGTATTGGGGAGCTCCTGCCCACCCCAAAAGGTGGATGTCCACTACTGTGTTATAAAGACCTGGATTAGTGTTTTTCCAAAAAATGGTTCTTATTATTCTAAAACAAGGACATGTTTTTGCATTTTCAGATGGCACTGAAATTGCAGCTTCAACCTTGATGGAAATTTTGCTAATGAATGATTTTAAACTTGTTATTGATAAAATAACATATGATGTACAGTGCCCTAAGAAAGGTAAGAAGCACAGCTGTGAACGATCTTAACATTTCCCTGTTGCTGTAGGCCATTTCCAGGGAGCAGGCTTATCCTGAGAATCTTTTTAATTAACCAAATGACCAAGAAGGCTTTGGAGAACCAGTAATTAAGCTTTTCTAGCAAGGGTAGAAATGATCGGTAGAAGTTGGGTGTCAGGGCTTCATGTAGTCTCACATACTCTTTTTAGACTTTTAAGACTTTGTTCTAGGATCTTGAATGCTTAATCTGACATTATAGGGTTAAGAAGAAGTGGACCTGAAAATCATGAACTCAAGTGTATACTGTTGTCCAGTTTTTAGCTCTTTTTTTCCTCGAAGTAGGCTTTATTTTCTAAAGGGCAGTTTCAAGTTCATAGCAAGATTGAGCAGATAGTAAAGAGGTCCTGTATACTAATGTACCCATTCCCCACAGACTCCCCTACTGTAAACACTAGAATGGACCGTTTCTTTTCAATCATGAACCTACATCGAAACATCATTATCACACCAAGTCCATACTTTACATTATGGTTTGCTCTTGGTGTTGTATACTTTATGGGGTTTTTAAGGCTATATTTTATTACTGAACTGTAGTTGATTTACAATGTTTCAGAGTTCCACAGAGTGATTCAGTTATGTGTGTGTGTATGAATGAGTTTGTTTTCCATTATAGATTATTACAAGATCTTGAATGTAGTTCCCTGTGCTATGCAGTACTTGCTGTTTGTTTTATTGTTGTTTTTCAGTCCCTAAGTTGTGTCCAACTCTTTGAGACACCATGAACTGCGGCATGCCAGGCTTCCCTGACCTTCACTATCTCACAGATAGGATGAGATGGCTGGATGGCATCACTGACTCAANTTTTCCATTATAGATTATTACAAGATCTTGAATGTAGTTCCCTGTGCTATGCAGTACTTGCTGTTTGTTTTATTGTTGTTTTTCAGTCCCTAAGTTGTGTCCAACTCTTTGAGACACCATGAACTGCGGCATGCCAGGCTTCCCTGACCTTCACTATCTCACAGATAGGATGAGATGGCTGGATGGCATCACTGACTCAATGGACATAAGTTTGAGCAAATCCTGGCAGACAGTGTTTATTTTGTGTGTAGTAGTGTGGATATGTCAATTCCAGATTTCCAGGTTATCTCCCGCTTGTTTTATGGGTTTTGATAAATGTATAATGACATGGATTCACCTTTCCATTGTCATTTCACACAGAATAGCTCCACTGCCCCCAAATCCCCTGTGCTCTCCTCCTGCATCTCTGCCTAACCCCTAACCTCTGGCAGCCACTAATCTTTTTAGTGTCTCCACAGTTCTGCCTTTCCAGAATGTTGTATAGTTGAAATGGTACAACGCATAACTTTTTTTCAGACTGGCTCCTTTCACTGAGTAGTATGCATGTAAGTTTTCTTGTCTTTTCATGGCTTTGCAGTTCATTTCTTGTGAGCGCTATTATCTGTTCACCTACTGAGGGACATCTTGGAGGTTTCCAAGTCTTGACCATTACAAATAAGATGGCTATAAATGTGTATGCAGGTTTTCATGTGGACGTGATTTTTCTGTTTGTTTGGGTAAATGCCAAGGAGCATGATTGCCCAACAAGAAAATACACACACTGAATTTTGTATAATTATCTAGACTTTACTCTAAGGGCACTTTATGTCTTTAAAGATTACAAGTCTGTTTGAGTAACTTATATTTCTATTAAGCGTGTGACCTTTCTATAGGAGACACATCTGCTATTGGACATTCTGCTATGTACCAAATACTGTATGGGGAAATAAATGAGGGCTAGGCCCTTCTGTGACAGTGAGCTTCACTTTTGTGGAGACTGATCACTCTTGAGAGGTGATAAATGCCAGTGGAAAGGTACAGGAAGCCATCATATATTAAATATGGAAAAATACTTTTAAATAATACCGAAATGTCCAAACTACAAGCTGACAGCCACCACCAGTAGAATTGTGGGTCCAGATTTTGTTTGACAGAATTAACCACTAATGAAGATTTTTTGACAGGAAATGCCAGCATACACTTTAACTACTGTATCAACAATAAGGTTATTTTTGTATCTGTGTTTCCTTTTTCATGGTTGATTATTTTAAGAAAAGGATTTGTTATTTCTAAAGTGGGATTTTAGTGAAGTTTATTTTGTGACTTCCAGAATATTTTGTTTTATTGAATCTGAGTAAAGAGTCAGACACGACTAAGCGACTGAACTGAACTGAAAGAGGGTTAAGGATCCTACTTGGCATGTTTTTTTATATTTTTTTTTTTACAAAACAACTTATCAAAACACGAAATGTCAACTGTTGCTTTTGTTATTTCTTAGTAGAAGTCAGAATGTAGGAGTATCCAAGTTTGCACCCATTGGGATGTCAGGACTCTGGCAGGAGATATGTCAAGGATGAGAGCAGGGCTCCCAGGTAGATAAAGGTGTGACTCTATCACAAGACAAGCACAGAATAAGTATTGCCTTCTTTGATAAAAGGTCTGTATTTTCCTCATTTGATGTTTATGTGCCAGGCATTATGTTGGACTTTGAGTATACAATAACAAGCCTAAGTCAGTATGACCCAGGTTCTGAAAAATGTTTGTAATCTTAATGTGCAATAATCTCAGGAGTACGGGTATCTGTGTAACTTGTAGGTAGCAGAAATAGGTGATGCTACTAAGTACGTGTAACAGATTTGCAAGCACAGCTTGTTTGAACATCTGATACTCTGTATATTACAAACACCCGTTTGTGGTGGGTTTGTCACAAAGAGGTGACTTTCATTGGAGATTCTAGAGTGCAAAAGAAAAGGTGAAAGAAAATTCAAAACCAGCAACTAGGAAAGATATTCCGGTACTGGAAACTCCTCTGAGCAATGCAGAGGACATTTATGTTATTTATTTGTGTAACTGCCAGAAGATACAACTCTTCCCTAGTTTGCTTCCCCCCCCCCCCACCAAATTATTCCAGATACACTAATTACAGAGGTGTTTTATGGGCTAGAGAAAATTGGTAAAGGCATTCTTGTTACAAAAGGCATTCTGATTGCTTCATTTGATTTTAATCATATTCTTGGTGATTTCTGGTATTTTAAATGAATTCTGATCCCTGTTGAACCATCAGACAGGAGAACAATGTAACTGTGTCTGTGGTTGGGAGACAGGTTAAGCTAATGGTGGCAGTTCATCAGTTGTAGAACCAAAAATAGAACACCAACTTCTGAGTTCAGTGTCTGGACGGTAGAATATCCCGTACGTTCCATGCATGAGGACTCAATAGTGTTGTCCAGCCCCATTGTTTCTGTGAATTGGAGGATTAAGTATGATTTGGTCAATCTGTGATTCCCTAAGAAGGTCTTAGGATGTCTAAAAATATCTTCCTTTTCTCTCTTGACACTTAGAGGAATTCTACCTCATGATCCCCTCAGGAGGAGGACTGAAATGAATTTATAACCTTAATGCCTATATTAAATATTTGCCCTAAAAGCAATGAGACCAGGGCAACTGTGCAAGACGCATTGTTTCAGGAGAACATTTTCAGAATCTGCAGTCATGACAAAAGCAATAAAGGAGGATAATATTTAAGTTGATCAAAGATGCAAACATGGCTTTATTGGGTTTCTAAATTCAAATTAAAAGAATAAATATTTCATCAGTGATACTAATTAAAGATTGGTCAAAGATTTGTCTGTGTCTCCTATGGCAAATACCAATCAGAACTGATTAAGAGAAGTAACATTTGTTGGGACTGCTCAGTTATAGAAAGAAACGATTACTGTGAAGGCCGTTTGACTGAGTAATGGTTATTTGATTATAAGTTGATTTTCAAATGACGTTTGTCCTCCATGCCACTTTGTACTTTGCTCAGAGTGAAGTTTGGATCTGGGCGTTAGGGGAGGAGTGCTTTGGGATGATTCGTTCTCTAAGCTTGGTTTGTAGTGGTTTTGTGTGGTTATGTGTGCTTTGAGTGTTTTCATTTGGTGCCATCCGTGCTTTTCAGAAAGCAAATTCAAGAGTCGACTGGAGGGACTCTGATATTCAGGCACTTAGCGTTTGGTCATCATAGTCACGTGTTTCTTTTCCACTTTCCATTTTGTTTAAGTATTTGTGTCTCCTTAGATGTCAGATCCTGATAAAATAGTTTGTGTAGTCAGTAATAAGGGCTAATGAAGACATGGAGAATAGAGAAGATCGTGTCAGATGCAGGCCATGGTCTCCTGTGCATCAGAATGAGCTGTCCAGGGACTGGTCTCTCAGAAGTAGATGTGAATACATACACACAGGGTTTACACTGTACCTTCTCTCTGTCCACTGTCATTTTTTAGGTTCCGAACCATGGAAATGGCCATGAAATCATCCATTTTGTTCACTTTTTCCAGACCATTGTCTTGACTCTAGGTTTCCTTATGTTTCGTTTTGTAAGTGAAGCTGATGCAAAAATGTTTTTGCTTGTCCATATAATAGATGTCAACAAATGAATCAGAGGTCACCATCATCTACCCTGATGTCAACCTTAGCTGTCAGTTTTTTCAGCATATAACTCCATCCACTTTTCTCAAGACTAGGGTCATGGGAAGGTGGGGCTGTGGAGCCATCTTTAACCCTCTCCGGAGTCTGAATGTGATCAGCACAAACTAAAAATTTCCTTTATGCTCTGTAGGTAGCATGCTTTCATGAATGTAGAAATTCTTTCTAGTTTCCTGAGGACAACAGACCCATTATGGATTCAGTGGCTATTGTATAATGAGAGAGTTCTCTGAACAACCTCTTTCAAAGAAGATCTGCAGATCCATCTGTGGGTCTATCTAACAATGAATTACCTTTCTCTGTTAACCAGATGGAAAGTGCGAGAGCATTGTGACAACTCTTCCTTCCTCCTCAACAGTTGGGCTGCGCATGGACGTAGACATACATCTACTTGCAGTTATTTTTGTGAGCAAATCTATGAAACAGTGAAGAGTTAAAATAATTCTCAGAATGGCCTGTGCATGCTGCTGCCACTCTGTATGTATGTGTTACATACCAGGTACATTAAAATTCACATTTAAATTTCAAATGAGTTAAATACACCATTGCTTTCAAATAAGTGACTGATTTTTGTTCCTCTCATGTGATATTAATATTAATATTATGGAATCCTGTAGCCTGGCATTCCTTGCTGACTATCTGATAATTGGGTTGAGGGGGGGGAACTGAGGGTCATCTTGTTTAGCTTATCTCTGCAAGAGAAGAAGGGGCCCATAATAATGGAAAGCGGCAATAAAATGGTAACAAAAAAATTGAAAAGAAGATTTAATCTCTGGCCAATTTGAAACATATCCCAGGGACTCCATAGAGAAAAAGATAAAGTGTGACTATGAGTAAGTTAACTAAACACATTACAGTGTGAGAGCAAATGGAGTTAGTCCATTGTACATGTTTAATTTCCTATTAGTCTCTTGCGTTTACTACCACGCCTGAGCTGGGGCATCTGTAAATTCAGTTAAATACAGTGCATTGTCTAAACATATCACAGCTCCAATCAGTCACCCCAGCTGCTGATAAGAAGCCTCTTGTATTATTGAATCTACAATGGGGAGGCTCTGCAGGCACCAAGATAACAGCTAGGTATTTCACTTTTAAGTATGGAAAGAAAGAAAGAAAATTTTTTTAAAAAATGGAACCTAGCTGCTCGCTTTGCTTGTATAGCTCTGACATTTATTACCACTCTCAGATTTGCTGTATACTAGTGATGTGATTCTGGTTTCAGTTGTATTATGTCTTTCTTTGGTTTTAACTTAAACTCTGTGAATCAAAGAGAAAGAAGGCGAGCGAGGGCGGCAAAGTAGTGCAAACAAAAAGAAGCAAAAATCAGCTTTTCTCTTATTATGAAGAGAGCAACAGCTTCTGCAGAAGATGTTTCTGTGTTTTGTTTTGCTTTTTTAAATTTAAGCTCTCTTTATTGATTTTTGCTTTTCTTCCACACTGTGCACATAAGGCTGGAACCGAGTCTTTTCCCTGACTTTTCTTTTCCATAGTTTCATTGAAATTTTTATTAGAGGTCTTCTGATGATTGATCTCAGAAAGCAAACCGCTTTGACTTTGATGAGCTACAGGGCCAAGTCTATGCATAATCTACTTAATGCCCTTCCCAAGTTACACAACTTTTTATTCCAATTGTTATTATTACTTTATTCAATCTTTATATTATTTTACTTATATTACACCAATCTTTCCACTTGGGGTGACAGTATAGAGACATAGAAATATTTTTAGATACAATGCTGTTTTTCATTTTAAACATTTCTTTTGCAAGGGAGTTCTCGTTCGTGAGAAATATTCATATACTATTTTCTAAAATCTGATTCAGATACTGGCTATTATACTGTGTAACAATCAGAATAATACCTGTTTTGCAATTTTTTTAATAGAATGATTAATAATCGTTTGCAGACTGCACCATATGTCCAATGTTCACATATTCGTGAAAGTACAAGTCGCATTGCCTTCATTTGATTTTATGAGTTTATATTTTCTCTTTCCCAAACAGATGTTTTACTACAGCTGCTATTTGTTTAGTAAATTGGTTCACAGGCAATAGTTCTGTTTTCATATAACATTAAGGATCTGACCAAAAACATTAATGCAAAAAAAAAAAAAGAAGGAAAAAAAGAACAAGTAACTTCTTTATTAAGTCTGGTTTGAGCTCTGCTTCTTGATTACATTTTTGGCCTAGTTTTGTGCTGTGCTCCTCTTTACAATAGCGGCCTCATTGTACACACATACCCATCCACCCCTTACATACAGGCACACCCCCCTCCCACCTCCATCCACCTGTCCACCTGGTAATTAGCCAACACAGCCCTAAGGCCGCAGGGGTAGGGTTTCAATAGATTCCGAAGATATGTTCACCCTGCACAGAAATACTGCTGTGCCTTTGGTGAGCAATGGTGATATAATCCGCCTTTTTAAAGTGAAAAGGTCAAGAGTAAGTGTTTAGATTAAGGAGCAACAGCTAAATATTTTGGTGATACAGGCCATGGAAAAGAATGTAAATGTGGGAGTTAGCGGGTGAACACTGAGTATTAGCAACAGATTATTGGCTCATGAAAGTGACCCGATGCCTTTTTCATGCCCTGGGATGCACTTTTATAGAAAGGTTACTGTTTCTTAGAGATGAGGTTGATGATCCAGTTATGAAAACCCTCTTAAGCCTAGGGCCCTTTATGGAGCTATTGTGTCTCAGCTCTCAGAGCACTCACCCACCCTTTTTTGTTGTGATGCAAGTGCTGGGATTCAAGACAGGAGGAGAGAGAAGAGATTGGATCTTTATGTTTGCTTCCTGTTGACTTATTCCTGCCAGTGCCATTCTATCAAAGACCCTTTGCCATGGCATTGACAGTTGGCTCTATTTCTAGCTCTTCCTGGCACTCCCGCTCAAGCCCCATAGCGCAGCTCAGAGGTCTGAGTCTCAACCCCGCTAGGGCCTTTTTGCTGGGCTTCCAGACTCTGAGAGCACTGAATCTTCCTTTTGCTCTCTCGATTTACAGAAGCTTCCTGCAGTTAGGGTCCCTGCTCCATTTTTGCTCTTGCAACTCTCCAACACCCTTGGAACCAGTTTCTCATATTAAATTCTCCCTGTTGAAATGCCTGGTATGATTTCTGTCTTCCCATCTGGACTTCAATAAATGTAGGACAACAATTTCCTAATTTTATATGCATTATTTCTCTTAATCTCACAGCCTCATTTCCTCACTGGGTACTAGAATACATGACTAGAATGTGATGACATAAATTAGCGAATTTTCTGTTTTCCTTATTGGGAATCTCAAAGTTTTGTTGACGAGTTTGAAAATGAATGAGAACACTGAATCGCAGTACATGCATGCTTGCTCAGTCACTTTCGGTGCTGTCTGACTATTTGCGACCCTGTGGTGTAAACCCCCAGGCTCTTCTGTCCATGGGATTTCTCAGGTAAGAATACTGGAGCAGGTTGCCATTTCCTCCTCCAGGGGATCTCCCTGACTCAGGTATTGAACCCCCACTCCCTGCATCTACTGCGTTGCAGGTGGACTCTTTGCTTCTAAGCCACCAGGGAAGTCCCTGAATCACTGTACTTGCATTTTATTTTTTAATGTCTGTAACTGAAACTGATTTGCAGCCAGTGATCTTTTTCGGAATGTTCACAGGCTCCTTAGCATTCAATAGTGTCTTTTTATGGTGAGGATTAAATAGAAATCTATCTTCATCCAGCCAGTAGTCAAACCAGATAAAGCAGATAGGTAAATAAAGTTATAGCAAATATTTGCAAACTACTTCAATGAAAATTAAGGTCGATTCATGGATTGTGTCAGTCTCTTGGAGAATGGATGAATAAGATACATTTTGAAAAAGTTTGTGTAGAATGTGGGTTTTGAATTACATGTTAAAATAAGCAGAGGAGTTTAGTGTTAAAAATGAGCAAAAGTAACTATTAAGAAAATTAAATGATATTTAGAAACTACATAATTTCCTTTAAAATGACATTCAGTATACATATGATTAAAATGATTTTAAGTAATATCAAATATAAAAGCAAGACATTAGCACGGTTATTCTGACTAGTATAGATAGCAGCTAAATTCAGTAACTCAAATAAAAAGATAGTACTTTGATATCTTTATTATCAGATCTATAGAACCCAAATTAAACATTATCTCCTCCCATTGTTTTCTCTCCTGCTATATAGATGTGGTTTAACACCAGGTTATAATACAGCTTAAACATTATTTTGACTTCATTTTCTTCATGTAAGCAATGAAGACAAATGTTCACTTCAGTTGCTCATTTGTGTCCGACTCTTGTGACCCCATGGACTGCAGCATGCCAGGCTCCCCTGTCCATCACCAACTCCCGGAGCTTGCTCAAACTCATTTCCATCAGGTTGGTGATGCCATCCAACCATTTCATCCTCTGTCATCCCCTTCTCCTCCTGCCTCAATCTTTCCCAGCATCAGGGTCTTTTCCAGTGAGTCAGTTCTTCACATCAGGTATCCAACGTATTGGAGTTTCAGCTTCAGCATCAGTCCTTCCAATGAATATTCAGGACTGATTTCCTTTAGGATGGACTGGCTGGATCTCCTTGCAGTCCAAGGGACTCTCAAGAGTCTTCTCCAACACCAAAGTTCAAAAGCATCAATTTTTTGGTGTTCAACTTTGTTTATAGGCCAACTCTCACATCCATACATGACTATGGGAAAAACCATAGCTTTGACTAGATGGGCCTTTGTTGGCAAAGTAATGTCTCTGCTTTTTAATATGCTGTCTAGGTTGGTTGTAGCTTTTTGATCAGTTATTAAAGTGATTTAAATTTATAGCAAGTTTACATTTATTTCCTGAACCTTGAACTCAGGAAAATCATTTCAATGTCCAGCTATGCTGGGATATGTTGCTGGCCTAGGTAATTAATTAGATCATCATTTTGAAAACTGTCAGAGAAATTATTGTGTAATTTTAAAATAATCTCTGCAAAACTTCTCACTATTGCATTGAATCAACAGTCCACTTGGGAACATTTAACCTGGAATAGATAGTCCAGAGAAGCCTGGCATTAAAATGGCCAAAGTGTTCCAGCTCAGGGTAGGAATTATAGTGACACAGGGTTCATGGAAAAATTTTATTAGCACCTGTTATAGTTGGCCCTAGTTCTGATTTTCTTATCCCGGCCTTCTTGTCTGAAAATGGCAAAGATTATATTTGGTGTTGAAGAATTTTTGCTTTCATAAGCAAATTTTATTTTTTATATTATGTTTGTTCACAAAAGCAGGTGTGTACCTAGACAAGTCACAAACCTTGGCAGGCTCATGACAAGCTAGGCAGAGTCTATGAGCATTTAGATTCCTCGGGAAAATGTAACGGAAGAGAAATCCCATATATGACATAGCCAGGCCCTCTTGGTCCTCTGTACTGATCATTAATAAAATCCCTGCAAATGTCAAAGGCTCATTCAAGCCAGCCCTTTATCTGCTAATGTAGATCATAGCTTCCACTGTGCGTTAAAATAATTACTATATTTGAAAGTACCAGGAATTTAAGCAGAACGCAAAAAGACTGTACTGATTCAGACATTTTTATACATTTTTATCCTATGTTTATTTACTAGCCTTGTGACCTTAGACAAGTCATTCAACCATTTTGAGCCTTCATTTATTTATTTGTTATATGAAGCCATTTTAATAATCTCCCAAGGGCTCACTTCAGTTGTAAGGGCTTTGAAAGGTTTCTGTTTTTAAAGTTATACAGAGTACTTAAAATTTTTTTCTAGAATTTTATGAAGTCTACTATAGAAAGTTTGACAGGTTAATAATAGTTGAGGAGCCAGATAACATGATACTTTTTTTTTTGGTCATGGTGCAAGTCGCTTCTTCCTGTGTCTTTATTTTCCTCGTAAACTGTGGGTAATATTATCTGCTGCCTGTTGTAGTGATTAATGAAATAATTTTCCAACCTGGGGGTAAGGGACTCGAGAGCACAACAGCTCTGACGAGGGACGCGAGAAAGGAGCCACTGAAGAGGAAGCAGCTGCGGGTTGTTGCACTAACTTGCAGTAAACGTAAAAATCTCCAAACCCACCACATTCTTGCCGTAAGTAAAGGTCCAGCCTTGCTTATTCCCTTTGAAGTCATGTTTCTCTGTGAAAACCCAAACAACTCATGAGGATGAACACTGTTTGGTAAATGTTTTCTATCACAGACGCCCTTGTTTTCTCATAACACTCGCGATGTTCCGGTCTCGAGTTTTCTGGGACAGCCCCCTCTTCCTGGCGTCTCAGGTTCTGCGTTTCTGTTTTGCCTCTGAGGTTGGCTCTCGGTTTGGTTCGGAGGCAGCCCCGGCCAGACGCGAGTGTGCAAAGGGGAGCCCCAGGGCGGCGCCGGGTGTGCGGGCTGCGGGCCAGGGCTCCCTCCCCGGGCGTCCCCTCCACCTAGCAGAGCCCCTGGCCAGGCGCCCATCGCGGGCGGGCGGGCAGCTTGCGGGTGGCCGGGGACCCGAGCTGGCAGTTTGAGCCGAGTCTCCCCGCAGCATCCCCCGCAGCATCCCCCGCCCGGAGCGGCAGCCGCGGCCCGCATCCTGCCTCCCTCCTCCCGCCGCCCTCCCCGCTCCTCTGCTGGCGGGCTTGGTTGGCCTCTGCGAAGCCCCTAATGACCTCCGTGAGCCAAATCCCAGCGGAACATTGGGGAGGAATGCAGAAGCAGCTTTTTTTGGCTCCCTCATCATTTGAGATACTATTTTATCTGTAACAGTCTGCGCTCGGAGGGAAAGCTTGGGCTGCATATATCTGTCAGAGAAACGGGCTGCAGCCTGTGTACAACCACAAGGCCTCCTCGCTTCTGTCGACTTGAGACCCGCTGGAAGGCCGGTCGTTCGCGTTGGTTACTCTTGACATTTGAAAAACTGAGAAAGTGACATCCTTTATTCTTAAAGTTTCTAGAGGCAGTAATCCCATAGACTCCTAAAGTAGACTTCTGGTGGAGAGGATTTTTTTTTTTTTTTAATAAACGTTCTTTTGAGTAGTTTTAGGTTCATAGCCAGATTGAGTGGGAAGCACAGAGTGCCCTTGTCCCCTCTCCTCCCACATACACACTGTCCCCCACTGACAACACCGAGCACAGAAGTGATACTTTCCTACAGTGAAACCTACACGGACACGTGAGGATCACCCAAAGTTCATGTTGAGATCAGGGTTCACCCTTCGCATTCTCTGGGTATATCTACCATTGTAATATCACAGAGTAGTTTCACTGCCCTAAAAACCCTCTGTGCTTCGCCTATTCACTGCCTCCTCCTTAATCCCTGGCCCAGAATAATTTTTTTTTTTTTTAAACAACCTATCAGAGAAGAAGTTTCTTCCTAATTAGTTGCTTGTTTTCCTTATGGGCAAGCTTCTCCCTCCTAGCATGAGGCGTTCTTTCATGAGTTGGGTTTTGTTAACAGGGGCTATTAGTGTGTATGTGGCTTCCTAATCTCCCATGGGCTTGAGGGGCATCTCCAGCCCAACTAGTTTTAATTAAGAGGGAAATGCTCATATTATTTTGGTACACTGATTACAGGCCAAGCTTAAGTAGAAGTCAGTTTGGACTCCCAAGGGATTTCAGTATTTAAAAATGCATAGGGTACCTTTTTCTTTGCTTTTTTCCTCTTTTCCTTTATTTCTCCTCCATGAACTCCAGATAAGCAGCAGGCCTGAGCCAGATTTCATTACTATCACGCACTCTTCATGGTCATCTTTTAATATTTGAAAGGATCATTTGTTAACTGGAAATGGTCAATTTTTTTTTCTTTGGCTTTTGAAATATAATTTTCAATTTTTAATTTGATTCATTTAGATGAAATCATTAATCAGGGTTGAAACTGAGTTAATTTTCTGGAAAATAAATGAGGTTGTTAGAGTGAACATTATTAAGTGGGCTCTTTGTAAGAAAGGGATAATAGCTGAAAATATGGAATAGTTGGAGAACTGTAGCATGTGGGTAAAAATCGAAAGGATTTTTTTTCCTTGTTAGTGGAATAATTCATTTTAAAAATTAGCTCGATCAGAGGATTTTCAGCATTAAGCATTATAAACATTCCATTAATTATATTAGAAATTGTAAATAGTGAGGTTTTAAGAAATTATAAGAAAAGTACGCCATGTAAAGTTCTCTTTCTTGTTGTGAGATAACTATGTAATTTCTAATGTGCCTTTTTTCTACTCTTTCTTTAGAAATAGCTGATCAGCCAGTACTAACTTTCATATGCTTTCTCTCTTAATTTCTCTTTTCAGATGTTAGGAACTTTTGATTATAGTTTTATTGTAAAATAAATCAGAAAGAATTCACTGGGAACCATTTTGATAAACATATTGGGTCAGCCAAAAAATTCATTTGAGTTTTCCCACAAGATGTTATGGAAAAACTCGAATGAGCTTTCCTGGTGAACCATATATACAGCTTATTTCATGACCTGATTTAGAATCAGTCTTCTTCGAGTTGCCATCCTTTCTCAACCTTGTATCACTAGATTTATCTATCTCTCCTAAATCCTAAATCTCATAGCACTCAAGGATTTAGCTTATAACAAATTGTTTTCAGTATTTATGTGTTGCTTTTTAATTGTTGTCATGTTATTTCCTCTATATATACTTTATCTCTTTTAAAATCTTTATTCCAGAAGTATGTTTCTTTACATGCCATGAGTTCTTCACACACAGTGGGCATTGAATTAGTTCTTTTTGACTGATCCACTCAGTGAATTATAGGATACTGAGAGGGGCTTTAAGAGTCTAGCTTGGAAGGAGATCCAGACTTAGACTATATGAGGCTTCTTCTCTTCCCCTGGGTGAACCTGGGTCAGATTTTGGCCATTAAAGAAGAAAGCTGATTTCACTAGCTTACTGTGGGGCACAGCCTGACTTTAAGTGATTAGGATGGTGAGCAAAGTACCCTACCCAAGAAAGGGAAGAAAAACGAGATTTGCCCAGACATCCAGCCACCTCAATTCACCATGTGAGTGAGATGCTGGTCACTGGAAAAGTCACTGCTCATGGTTGCTTCTAATTGTTGCCTCTGTGTCTTTAAGTTTTATACTGTGGGTTTTCAGTATGAACTGTTTCTTCTAGGGCTTTTAGTTGGATGTTCTGTGTATGGAAGTTCCCATTCATGCGACATATGACATATTTGTGGACGAGTGTAGCAGGCACGATCAGCTCAGCCCCCAGGTTCCAGGATAACCTGATGAAGGCTTAAGTTCAGTTGGCAGGATGAATTACACCATCGATTCAACTGTCCATGTGTTTTTCTGTAGTTATTTCTATTCAGAGTTCTGTATGTCTAGTCCCATGAAACAATATAAGTGAAGGATTAAACAGAAGTATTGGCCCATAGATGTCAACATGTTTCTCTAAGGAATCCTTTTGCCTCTTGAGCCCCATGAGTTAATATGTGCAGAATATTTGAGGCGGTGCCTGGTCCAGAGCAAGCAACCCGCAATGTTAGCCTTCATTATTACTGCTGTTATTCATTCAAAAGCAAAGTACAAAGCATGCATGGTTAATGTATATGTATGTGGAATATTTGTGTATGATTGTGTGTGTGTGCACATGTGTGTCTGTGTGCCACACTCCACACTTTAGCTTGAATGAAGTTTTTTCTAAAACACCAATCTGATCAGATCATCCATTTTCATTTCTCCTCATTTGCCCACATTACTTACTCCATTACTTAAATTCAGCTGTGGGTCTTCAAATATGGTGAGCTAAAGTGTTTGTTTCTTTGAGTCATCTTTCAGGATCTACAGGTTCCTTCCTGTATTTCAAACATCCATACCTTGTCACTCCTCAAATGTCTATTTTCCCAAATCAGTAATTTCTGCAATGATGGAAATACTCTGTAAGTATAGTGTCCAATATGGTAGCCAGTCAGTTCAGTTCAGTCGCTCAGTCATGTCCGACTCTTTGTGACCCCATGAATCACAGCGTGCCAGGCCTCCCTATCCATCACCATCTCCCAGAGTTCACTCAGACTCAGGTCCATCGAGTCAGTGATGCCATCCAGCCATCTCATTCTCCGTCGTCCCCTTCTCCTCTCGCCCCAATCCCTCCCAGCATCAGAGTCTTTTCCAGGGAGTCACCTCTTTGCATGAGGTGGCCAAACTACTGGAGTTTCAGCTTCAGCATCATTCCCTCCAAAGAAATCCCAGGGCTGATCTCCTTCAGAATGGACTGGTTGGATCTCCTTGCAGTCCAAGGGACTCTCAAGAGTCTTCTCCAACACCACAGTTCAGAAGCATCAATTCTTCGGTGCTCAGCTTTCTTCACAGTCCAGCTCTCACATCCATACATAACCACTGGAAAAACCAAAGTCTTAGCTGCATGTAACTACAGAATATTTGAAATATAGCAAGTATAACTTAGATACTGAAGTTTAGATTTTATTTTAATGAGTTTACATTGAAATGAAAATAACCATATATTGGACAGCACAGTTTCAGATCCTGTTTTTGCTTATTTCTCTGCCACAACTGGGCTTCCCTGCTGGGTCAGTGCTAAAGAATCTACCTGCAAGGTAGAAGATACAGTTTTGACACCTGGGTCAGGAAGATCCCCTGGAAAAGGGAATGGCAACCCACTCCAATAATCTTGCCTGGGAAATCCCATGGATAGAGGATCCTGGCAAGCTACAGTCCATGGGGTCACAAAAGAGTCACACAGGACTTAGCAAGTAAGGAACAAACAAAGAAACAATTGCCACAGCTAGTCTCTGTGACTAAAATATGCTTCTGTCTTCCTCATTTACATCTACAGATTGTTTCTTCAATTCAACAATGCCTGAGTACCTTCCTTAACTTCCCCAGAGAACTTTTCTTCCTTATGTTCCTTCTAGGGACCTGTGCTTTTATTAGAAAATGACATTACACAGTAATTATTTATCTGTAATTATTTACCTGCCTCCACCAGACTGGGAATCCTGGAAGGAAAGTAACCCCATGCCTGCTTCAGAGCCTGGCACATAATAAGCACTTTTTACATATTTGAATAAATTGATTTGGATGGATATAATGATCAGTTTAGTTCAGTCATTCAGTTGTGTCCAACTCTTTGTGACCCCATGAACTGCAGTACACCAGGCCTCCCTGTCCATCACCGACTCCCAGAGTTTATTCAAACTCATGTCCATTGAGTCTGTGATGCCATCCAACCATCTCATCCTCTGTTGTCCCCTTTTCCTCCTGCCTTCAGTCTTTGCCAGCATCAGGATCTTTTCAAAGGAGTCAGTACTTAACATCATGTGTCTAAAGTATTGGAGTTTCAGCTTCAGCATCAGTCCTCCCAATGAATATTCAGGACTGATTTCCTTTAGGATGGACTGGTTGGATCTCCTTACAGTCCAAGGGACTCTCAAGAGTCTTCTCCAACGCCACAGTTCAAAAGCATCAATTCTTCAGTACTCAGCTTTCTTTATAGTCCAACTCTCACATCCATACATGACTACTGGAAAAACCATATCTTTGACTAGATGGACCTTTGTTGGCAAAGTAATGTCTCTGCTTTTTAATATGCTGTCTAGGTTGGTCTTAACTTTTCTTCCAAGGAGCAAGCATCTTTTAATATCATGGCTGCAGCCACCATCTGCAGGGATTTTGGAGCCCCCCAAAATAAAGTCTGTCACTATTTCCATTGTTTTCCCATCTATTTGCCCTGAAGTGATGGGACCGGATGCCATAATCTTAGTTTTCTGAATGTTGAATTTTAAGCCAACTTTTTCACTCTCCTCTTTCACTTTCATCAAGAGGCTTTTTAGTTCCTCTTCACTTTCTGCCATAAGGGTGGTGTCATCTGCATATCTGAGGTCATTGATATTTTTCCTGGCAATCTTGATTCCAGCTTGTGCTTCTCCAGCCCAGCGTTTCTCATGATGTACTCTGCATAGAAGTCAAATAAGCAGGGTGACAATTTACGGCTTTGATGTACTTCTTTCCCGATTTGGAACCAGTCTGTTGTTCCATGTCCAGTTCTAACTGTTGCTGCTTGACCTGCATCCAGATCTCTTAGCAGGCAGGCCAGGTGGTCTTGGTATCCCCATCTCTTTCAGAATTTTCCACAGTTTATTGTGATCCACACAGTCAAAGGCTTTGGCATAGTCAATAAAGCAGAAGTAGATGTTTTTCTGGAACTCTCTTGCTTTTTCCATGATCCAGCGGATGTTGGCAATTTGATATCTGGTTCCTCTGCCTTTTCTAAATCAAACTTGAATATCTGGAAGTTCACGGTTTATGTACTGTTGAAGTTTGGCTTGGAGAATTTCAAGCAGTACTTTGCTAGCATGTGAGATGAGTGCAATTGTGCAGTAATTTGAGTATTCTTTGGCATTACCTTTCTTTGTGATTGGAATGAAAACTGACCTTTTCCAGTCCTGTGGCCACTGCTGAGTTTCCAAATTTGCTGGCATGTTGAGTGCAGCACTTTCACAGCATCATCTTTTAGGATTTGAAATAGCTCAACTGGTATTCCATCACCTCCACTAGCTTTGTGGAGGTGGATATAATGATGATTAATGATTAATGATATAATGATTGTGGATATAATGATGTGGACAGATAAAGCCAATCTCTGTTAGATACTATAGAAAATTAAGTGTGTTCCATTGATGGGGTAAATTTAAGCATTTTAGAAATACAACACAGAATATCCTCTGGCTGGTCAGTCATTCTTACTTTGCACAAGCATGGTAGATATCCAGGGGACCAGAAAAGCAATGTATATTCTTAATTAGTTACCGTGTCCCCTTCTGGTATTTGCAGTACATTAAACTAGGAATTATACAGCCTTAGTACTCAGGACATCGTGGCCAGATCAGATTTGGCCCAAGTCATATTGTACACAGATGCAAACATATGCCCCTGATTGCAAAAAAATTAAATTTACTGTTTGGACAAGGACACCTAAGCTGCGATTCACTTATTTCAGAATTGACAGCATTGTGATGGTTTAGCCATCTGTCCCACATGTGACATGTTCAGCTCACATACACTTGTGATGGCATGTGTATTGGCTAGTGGTGTTGTCCAAAGTGAATGCAAACATCTAAATCTCACACACAGAAAATCGGTTTAAAGGTAGCTGCTCTGTTCTCGCTCCATCTCCTCCACTCCCCCACCCAGCCAAGTCTTACTTCATTGTAAAACAGAAGTGAGACTAGTGGAGGAATAGAATGGCTCAGCCTTAACTTCCTTATTCCAAGGGAGGCTCCTTAGGTCAGCTTCAATCCCTTTCAAACATCCCTGGCTGACTTTGAAGACGGGGCACCACCCCCTCCATCTCTGCAGCTGGGCAGTGGCCCTTTTTGTTTTCACGTGCTGAAAATAAAGTGTTCACATGAGCTCATTTACAGAGAATGGAGTTGGCAGTCTTATCAGGAGACGAGAAAGGAGCTCTGAAGATGAAAAGCTCTTGTGGTGACAGAAGTCTTTATTACTTTGGGCAGTAATGGAATGCAGTGAACACAGGGTAAAGTGACGGCCACCTAGAGCATTTAGGGAAAACCAGGGCAGTAATCGTGCTTTATGTTGTTCCTCATCTGCTTTCTCAGTGAGCCAGTTGACCCCAGGGATGGGGCTTGTGTGGGCTGGAAGCAGTGTAAGAATGCGTGTTCTTCTCCAGTGGAAACGGAGCTGCGGGTAATCCCTGATTGCTCTCTGAATTGGCTTTGGGGCAGTTTATAGTCAAAATAATGCATATGAAACAGCAATAAACCTTTGTCTTTGCCCTGTGCTACTGAAATATGTAACTTGTTACAGTTTTTTTTTTAAAATGTTCTCCCATGTTCCTACCAAAATTCTGTGGAGAAGAGATGCCATTGATGCTTTGTATAATTGTTTTCATAATCTGGCACTGCAGAAAATAAAATCGCCTCTTGGATCCCAAGGGTTTTGAGGCAGTGTAAGCAGAAACTCAGCATTCTAAGAAATCAGAAGTTGGGGAAAAACAGTCAGGAATGCCCTCAGCTTTTTCACTGAGTTGCACCTGAATAGACAGCTAATTAGGCTCTCTCAAAATTTATTTGTCTCCAGAAATAGAGGAAAAGTACAAAAAGCATAATAGAAATGAAATCTGTGCTGCCTGCACCCTTCCCAAGAAATTGACATTTTATGCGTTTGACATTTGATAGTAGCAGTTTATCTTTTAAATTATTTGAAACTTAGTTTTCTGAAATAATTTAAACAGGTTTTTACGGTACATACTTCCCCATAAGTTTCCAGAATATATTTTTATCATGTGAAAAGATAAAATAAGTCCAATTATGATTGATTATGTTGGAATTTATCATTTGTACCTAATCAGAGTTTCCTGTTTCTCTGTGTATCACGGCCCTGTCATTTTTGAGCTAACATGAATTCCTAAAGTAATGAGAGCTGAGTGCTGTGTGAATTTTAGACATCAAGTAAGCCTTCCCATGTAATAGTATCAGCTTTGAGAAATAAAAATGTTTTCTATCATTAGACATTGTTTAATGTGCTTCGTACCGGTTTGTTCTAATCATACTAGCTTTTTCATTCCAAACATTTGCCTAGAGAACAGTGTCCCTCTCATCTTTCTTAGAGAGAAGATAGATTTCTCACTCTCACACAAGCACTTGCTCGATTTTACCTTGAGGAGTTTATGGAAACATCTCTGCTAGCCATAGCCTACTCTCTGCAGCTCCGATCAAGTGGTTGCCTATTATGCTGTGACAGATGCTAAAAATGCCCCAGGTCTCAAAATAGCTGCTCTACCAAGATACTACTGAGTCCTGAAATTCCACCAATAATGACTTTTTTTTTTTGCTTGCCTTGCAAATGTTTCCTTTACATGCTATGTTCTTCTTTCCTGGGAAAGATGTAGATGAAGGCCAAAGAGAATGAATATTTACTGAGTGTCTGCTACGTGCCTGGTACTGTGTAAGGCCTTTTAGAGATGCTGTTTTCCTAATTTCTCAATCTAGCTATGCAGGGGAGGGAACAAAAGGTACTCAAAGGTGTTCAGGAATTGTGCAAAGATCACATAGTGAGAAAGTGGTGGAGCTGTGATTCAGTCTAAAAGCAGTCATTTTTTCCACTCCACTTTCTTGTGAAAGCTAATGATTAGCTTTCATTAGTTGGTTCCAGGATGCTGAACACTCTGGTCAGATGGTGGGATGGAGGGAGAGGACCAGTCTTGACTGGTGGGAGTGATGGAAGACAGTTGGCCACGTCTTCCCTCTCGATTGGATGTTTGACCACATAACAGGACTGATGGAACCACTGAACACATAGATTTTCGAGGACATTTGGCTATTCTCAAAATATTCCTACTTAAAAGAGTACTCAAAAGGGTGTAAGTAATATTGGTGTCCCCCAAAGACATTAATTTCTAGATAGAAGGTTGGAAACCTAAACATTTAAAGGATAGTAAAGTGTATTCATAATGCGCATGTGAATACTAACAATGGCTGGCATGTCTTGTACCGGAGACTCATCTCATTTTGTCATCAGGTGTCTGCGAGGTATATACTGGTTTCATACCCATTCTACACATGAGCAAGCTGAGGCCCCAAAGAGATGATCACACATCTGGGAAGAGATGCCGCTGGGGTGTGATCCAGTTTCATAAGTTTAAAGTCACAGTGCCACCACCATGAAGTGCTTCCTCAGGGCTTCCCTGGTGGACGCAGTGGTAAAGAATCTGCCTGCCTCTGCAGGAGACAAGAGATACAGGTTCCATCCCTCGGTCAGGAGGATCCCCCGGAAAAGGAAATGGCAAGCCACTCTGGGATTCTTGCCTGGAAAATTGCGTGGACAGAGGAGCCTGGCAGGCTACAGTCCATGGGGATGCGAAGACTTGGACAGAACTTGGCGACTAAACATGCATGCACGCACACACCAGTTTTAAGAGATTTCCCTTGTGTTTCAGGATGCAAACTCCTAGTAAGATTCAGTCAGTGTGAGTAGAATAAATCCTAGAATCACTCACTGGGAATTTGTTCAAACTTATCCATAGATACTTTTGACTTCAAATCTCTGAACTCTATTGAATGACTTTAGATAATTTACTAACTTTATCGAAATGTACCAGGTGGTTGACTTATAATTAGTTGGCTTTTTAGAGGAATAATTAAGATGCAGATAGTTATTTACTATTGGCCATTATCAGCATTCAGTCTTCCAGGCAGTGCTCGGCCTGGTTGTCATAGGTATTCCCCTTTAAAAAGACAAGGTTGGGGCATGGGGGAGGGTCAGTGTCAGCGCTGGAATTGTCTTTTAATGTTTTTCGAACAATGGGCCTATATTTCCATTTAATTAAAACAGTAAAGTTGGGCCTCAGATATATGAAATTCACCAACAACCATAATTGATTTTGTTCATTTGCTTTTTTTTTTCTTTCCATTTCTTAAAAAAAAAATCACAATTAACAATAAAGGACCGTCCCTTTTAGTTAAAAAGCTAAGCAACAATGGAAAAGGAGATAAATGACTATAGTCTTCCCTGTGTTAATTGAGATGGCATAGTGACTGTTATTCATGCGGACTGAGCAATCTGAACAATACCAGCTAATTTCAGTGGCAGTTCTTTGTTTAAATGACTTTTTTTTTTTTTAAATAATGCTGGATGCAGACAGTTCTTTGTATGTAAGGAAGGCAACCATGTGATACTCATGTAAGTGTGGTAACCGTGATCCACTACCTTTTGATGGACTGAATCTGCCTCATTTGTAAAACGGGAAAGCACAATACTTGACTCTTAGAGTGGATATGAGAATCCAGTGAGGTAAGGTCAATGAAGCGCTTCATGAACCAAAAAGCAGCACACAAAGTCCCGTGGTCTCAGTGACCATCCTCAGGTTTGATAATTTCCTGGAAAGGCACATGGAACTCAGGAAGGAACTGCACTTACTGTTTTCGGATTCTTATAAAGAACATGGGAAAAAGGCATAGAGTGAGGGGTGGGCAGGGTTTCAGAGCCTCTGTGATGAGATGGCTGGATGGCATCATGGACTCGATGAACGTGAGTCTGAGTGAACTCCGGGAGATGATGATGGACAGGGAGGCCTGGTGTGCTGCAATTCATGGGGTCGCAAAGAGTCGGACACGACTGAGTGACTGAACTGACTGATGCCCTTTCTGAATGCTCTGTCCTCCCAGCACCATGATATTTACCAGCTTGGAAGCTCTCCAAACTGAGTCCCATTTTTAGGGTATTTCATGGAGGTTTCCACGACATAATCACGACTGATTGAGTTATTGGCCATTGGCAACCAATTCAATCTGTAGCCCTATCTGCTCCCTGGAAGTTGTGTGTAGGGGTGTGGGGTTGAAAGTTCCAAATTTCTAATCAAGGTTTGGCCTTCCTGACCAAGAGCCCTCGTCCTGAAGCTGTCAAGGGGCTCATAAAGAGTTGTCTCATGAGCACCAAAGTGACTCCTATCATGCTTATTTATCACTCAGACAGTTTTGATGATTTTAGGAGCTGTGTCAGGAATGGGGACAAAGATGCAATTTCTTTCTATGACACCACAGTTGTTGTTTTGAGTGTTTGTATAAAAGGAGCATCACCATACTGTGTGGTCACGGTCATGTGTCAATAAAGCTAAAGCTTTAGAAAGTCAGTTGTCAATAAAGCATCATAGACTTTGGGACCATAAGGGACATGTGCTCTCATCGCACGTCTAGTTACTGGACGCGGGTCTGATGGAGACGCTGTCTGTGGCCTGGACTCTCTTAGGTCAAATGAAGATGGGCCTTTAGTTTTCCTCTTACTCTTCCATGCTCCCCAGTGAGGGAATCAGACAAGACTGTTCCTATTTAAAGGCTTGAGATCACAGGGTAATATTCAGTCTTGGATTTTCATCATTAGAACCACTTCCGCTGCCCTCTGCTTTCATTTTCTCCAAAAATCCATAACCAGATCTTTAGCCCAGAAAACATATCAATGGACTTTGTAAGGGAAGCACAGTTTTACCTGGTGTAAGATTGCAGAAGTCTTTACTTCCTTACTCCACAGAGGAGAGTAGCTAATTTCAGCTCCTTTTAATGGGTTTATCCAAACTCTTTTGCCCATCCTTAACATAACCAACATCCAGATCAGTGTGGATTGTACAGTTCTTTAAGTTTATAACCTTCAGAGTACTCTAGAGTGATATTTCATGTGAGATTGGGGTTTGGAAGGATTTCACTTAAAAAATAATAGAAATAGAAGAATTAATTCAGTCCCTTGGACCTTAGAACTGTTGGTAGCATAGAGCTTTGTGGTTTTTGTAAAAGATGGAAGATTGTTAAAATTTGTACAGTTTAATTGTGTTCTGTTTATTCCTTTGACTCTGGTCTGCTCTTTTTTTTTTTTTCAGTGTGTTAAAGAAAATGCGAAGGTATATTACAACTCAAACACTAAACACGTCCACACACATCTACACAGACACAAACAGAGCAGTACGATAGGATATAATAATGTCCCTTCCTTTTGGGTATGATGCATTATATTAGTCATGCTGTTAATAATGACTGCCTTTAGGAGAGTTTTGGCTTAGACAAGAACCTGTGATACTGCATATGTTTTCATCTACTGTGTGTGCTGTGCTTAGTTGCTTCAGTCGTGTCTGATTCTTTCCTACCTTTGAACTGTAGCCCAACAGGCTCCTCTGTCCGTGGGATTCTTCAGGCAAGAATACTGGACTGGGTTGCCGTACCCTCCTCCAGGGGATCTTGCCAACACAAGAATCAAACCCATATCTCCGGCATCTCCTGCATTGCAGGCAGGTTCTTTACCTTACTGAGCCCTCTGGGAAGCCCATATTTTCATCACAGTTGATTTAAAAATATCTTGAAGACTATACATTCACACTTAGTTTAAGATACTCAGTTTTATCGTAACTTACAGTAATATTGACATGTGTTCCTTAAGTTGATATTATATAATTTCTTTTTTACTACCCCCATTCATTTTGCTAAGCTTGTAGGAATCTCACCTCCTAATGGTTTGTTCTCCCTCAATTAATGTACTACAATAGTCAACAATTTTTCCCCTCCTACTTTTGAAATCACCCTTTCTAGTTTCCTTCATCTCATTTCATTTACTGTTTCTTCACTGTATTTATGAGAAGTTTCGAAGATTGCTCCTAGCCCTTCCATTCCATTCTACTTTCTGAAAGCAAATCTGCATTTATATTTTTACATGTCTGCATTGGGGCTCAAGTTTACACCACCAGCTCTGAGTTCTGACTTGAATTTCAGTTTTGACTTCTATGTGCTATACCTTGGATATCCCCAAATTATCTCAAGCTTGACAGGCATAACACCATACTTCTTATCTTTGTTTTGAAACTGATTCCCTCTTCTGGTTCCCCCGTTGTGACCAAGAGCACTGTTTTTCCCTTTGGGATCCAGATTTTAGCTCTTCTTTGACCCTGTTTTCTCTTCCCCTACCACATTGACAGTCTTGAACTTGCCCTTCTCTTTGTTCCCATTGCCTCTAAGGTCTCAGAAAAGGATCCAGGAGATACTCAAAGTGTCTGTCTGGGAGGAAGGGGCTGGGGAGAGCAATGGATATATTATCTGCTATTCTTTATTTTTTACTTTTTCTGTTTTTAAATTTTTTAAATAAATTTACTGAGTTTTAGAAAATGAAGATTGTATATAATACACACACACACACTCATAGTAGTTTAAGGAACACTTGGAATTGGAAAAATAAGTCCAAGATCTTGATCACAAGTTGCTTATCTCCTCTGACTCTACAAATTGGAAATATCAATCCTGTGTTTATAGCACTGTTAGAAATTAATGAGATGATATCCGTGAAAGTGCTTTGTAGACATTAATAATTCACTTGGGTGTTTTTGCTTACTGTATTCCGAAGTCTTTGAGGTAGAGTTGATATATTTGAAATGCCTAGAATATAAA
>SJYX01007666.1:0-10153 GCA_006410675.1 Oreotragus oreotragus | reverse complement strand
CATAGGAAGACCAGGTGTGTCTTCTTTAAGCCCTGGGGATCAAATCTATCCCAGTGTTTCAGGATACAGTTCAAAGGAGTGAGGCTGGAATTGTTAGCTCCCATCTGTAAGAGAGAAAAAAGCGACCAGCGCCATTTTTCTACCGGAGGCGTCCCTCCCTGCTCTAGATGGGGTGTAGACAGACTTTACACCAAAAGCTTTTCCTTCCTGGTCGGACTTAGTCTGTCCCTTACCGACGCAGGCACCATCTCGACCCTCCCGGTTCTACCACCGAGATGGGGTGGGGATATACCAGGGGTAGAACTGATAGCATCTCTACCTGATGTCCAGCTCTTCACCTTCAACCTTGCTTGCCTCTGATGCCACCCGGGGTGCAATCAGAGTAACCTTCCGGAATGCCTCCCAAGCTAAGAACGCTGGGGGAAACATTCGTCACCTGAGTGCCTGTGCACGACCCTGAGTATGTTCCTGACCACAGTAAGACCGATACCAGCTTAAAGCTGAGAAGTTCTTTTCAAGCATCACCACACCAGTCTGAGAGCCTCCTGTGGTCCACTAAGAGCCAGTGTTACCGAAGGAAAGAAAGCACATTGCAGTCCCAACCTGAGTAACCTTTAACCTCAGAGATGTTCTTGGAGCTAGAGCTCATCTAGTTTCCGAACTTCCGATTCCTAGCAAGGCTAGACGCTTTCTTGACTACCAATCCAAGTTTGCCACAGTTTGCCACTCTTGTTTACTCCACTCAAAACCTATGGTGAGGCCATTGAACTCCACTGTGTACCTCTCTATTGAATATTATGCAGTGACTATGGTTCTCATTCCAGCTACTTGAATACCAGCTTAATTTCATATTTTAATTCTTTTTTACAGGGAACTGAATTTTGCATAAATTTTCTTTGTTCTTCTGTTTACACACAGAATCCCCATGGAGTCCTGTGTATTGTTATTACTACTATTACTCTATTAAGCTCATTGCTGCCAATATCATAAGAAATGTCATATGGTTGCAAGAAAATGTCTCACTGATATGAAATTTCAGTGTGTTTACATTAAATTATATTAACATTTGATCTCTACTGATTTTTTTTCCTATGTATTTTATATTTTAGGTATAATTCTTTTTCACACGACCCAGACATATGTTCCTTTTGCTAGGTTTACTTTATATCCAATCTCAATTTTGCCAGATCATAGCAGTGGAAAAATATTAAGCATCATGTGTCACTTTGGTATCTTATAGTTGGCTCTTGGAATTTCTGTTTGAGCCTGGGTCAGGAAAATCCTCTGGAGGAGGAGATGGCAACCCACTCCAGAGTTCTTGCGGGAGAATCCTATGGACAGAGGAGCCTGGCAGACATAGCTGAAGCAATTTAACTTGCAGCCTGCTCTGGTAAAGCATTTTTATTATTTTTTCTGAGTTCCTAACAAATTGGCCAGGGCTTCAAGTTCTCCCCACTAAAGTCACCAAGTGAAAAGTGAAAATGTTGGTCGCTCAGTCCTGTCCAACTCTTTGAGACCCCATGGACTGCAGCCCACCAGCTCCTCTGTCCATGGGATTCTCCAGGCAGGAATACTGGAGTGTGTTGCCATTCCCTTCTCTAGAGAATCTTCCCAACCCAGGGATCTGCACTGCAGGCAGATTCATTACAGTCAGCTTCTCTTTTGAGCTTCATAAACTCTACCTTGGTTGCCCACGTGATGTAGAATCATACATACGAAAACCAAATGACCTCCCGACTTACCACCATCTTTCTCTGTCATTCATTTATTTTTTTCTCCCAAAGCCTGTATTCTCTTTGAAATCCATGTCTGGTTTTTTGGTCTCCACTGACTTCCTCTCCATTGAATGAAACACAGTGACTATGGCTCTCAACCTGCAACTTATAAGCCAGCTTGGTTGATTTCATATTTAATTCATTTTTACAGGGCATTGAATTTTGCATAAATAATATTTGTGCTTCTGTTTACAGAGCATCCCCATGGGGTACTGTGCACTGTTATTACTGTTATTATTGTGTTAAACTTATTGCTGCCAGTGTCAAATTTAATTGTGGATTAGTAGAATCACTTTTCTTGATGGTGATGTGCAACCACATTTCATGTCTTTACCTGCTAATTCCCAACTTTATTCACAGGAGAAGGCAATTTTGAAAAGGGTAAAAGGAAGAGTCGCCAGTATTTAATAGTAACCGGACAACATAGAGTTTAGATAGGTTTAAGCCACCGTAATATCTCTTTGAATAGTTTATGAAATTTTTAACAGGCCAAAAAGAAAGAAAGGGAAGATTTTCTTTTTTTTTTTTTTTTCCTTAAAGGCAGTCTCTCTCTTTAAGCAAATGCAAGGCAAGCATGCTCTCTCTCTTCCTCTCTGACATCAAGCAAAGTAAGAAATAGTGCCTTTTGAACAGGAGATTTCCTTTAATTACGTTGGGGAAGTAATAATGGTAGGTATTGCATGTTTAATGTAATGTTCTAGATGCCCCTTTTTCTTTCCCTTTTTTTTTTTTTTTCACTGCACAGCACCTCGTCTTGAGCAGAAATAAAAGGTTCAAGGCTTGTCAGCATCAGTTTATAGATAGCTGTTTAAAAATAATGAGATATTGGGTTTTGTAAGGCTCAGGGCCGTTCTTGCCAGACTCATTTATTTCCATTCACCTTTTGTCAGAATTGCAGACAGAAGACATTCAATTAAAACTTGTCACCTGTTGCAGATGACCTAATTTGTACTTGTATGTGTCATAGATTAGGGCTCCATGCTTCAGGTGAAGCAACTTGGGTCCCTTGGTGGAATCATATTTTCCCTGCAAAGTATTTTGTAAACTATGACTATTTCAGCTTTCTGTGATTTGTATTTCGGCTATCACCCAGATTATAAATTTAGCACAGATGCCTCAGAACCAGCTAAAAGAAGTAAATTGCACCCTGGAAAAAAAAAAAAAAAGGAGGGTCTTCTTTGTGGCTGTGTCCTAGGTGCAGAAATCTACAAATGTATTTTGGTTGCAGCTTGAATCTGCAACAGAGGGAAGCCTCTGTAATTTCCAATGCAAGGCTCACATGTTTAATAGTCCAGATAGCTATCAGGAGACCAAAACGAAAGACTTCCCCTTGCTAATTGTTAATTCATCTGTAGAGCAAGGAAGCTTTAATGTGAGTCATGGCTTTTATCTCTTTTAGTGACTGAGGACTCAGTTAAAAAGGAAAAAGAAGCCCGCTTAATGGATATGCAGTTTCTCTCCTTGTGTGATTTTCCCCTTTTATTTCAGCAGATCTTACAGTGTTTTCACATTGTTGTTCAGTTGCTAAGTCATGTCCCACTCTTTGTGACCCCATGGACTGCAGCACACCAGACTTCACTTTCACTGTCTCCCAGAGTTGGCTCAGATTCATGTCCGTTGACTTGGTGATGCCAGTCAACCATCTCATCCTCTGTCGCCCCCTTCTCCTCCTGCCCTCAGTCTTTCCCAGCATCAGGGTCTTTCCAATGGTCAGCTCTTCGCATCAGGTGGCCGAAGTATTGGACATGCAGTGGTGTTCCAGCGGAAGTAAATGTAAATGTAACCTTTGGTCGGGGGTCTAGCTGAAAAGCCACCATCTGGGTCTCCTTCTAAACTGCAGAACTCAGCCAGAGTGTTGCTTTTCCTCCATGGCCCTGGCCGAACAGTCCTTGTCTTACTTCACCGATGTTTTAAAGAGGAACAGGGAGCAAGGAAATAACTATCTCTGGGTCCCTACCTCAGCAGAAAAGCAGAGTGCCTGAATCTGTTTATCATTTTTGGTTTACAGTCACATAGCTATAAACTTCTATGTGAAGATGCTTTACAGAGTCATAGATGCAAAATGCCTAGCCTTTTTGTGTGTGCATACACACTAAGTCACTTCAGTCGTGTCTGACTTACGGACTGCAGCCCGCCAGGCTCCTCTGTCCATCCTATTCTTCAGGCAAGAACACTGGAATGGGTTGCCATGCCCTCCTCCAGGAAGTCTTCCCAACCTAGGAATCAAACTTGTGTCTCTTCCATCTCCTGCATTAGGCGGGTCCTTTACCACTGGGACCCCCTGAGAAGCCCCAGCCCTTCCAAGGGGTAAAGATGTTCATCTCTCCTGCTCATTAATCATTCTGCCCCACTGTTTACACACACTCCCATCAGGAGGCAAGTATTGTTTACCACAACAATTAGGCTTTATCGGCTGTGCTTCTGCTCTTGGAGTATATATTAATACCACATGCTCTTTTTCAAGGGTTTCCCATGTGCCACTAGTGGTAAAGAACCTGCCTGCCAATGCAGAAGATAGAAGAGATGCAGATTCCTGGGTTGGGAAGATCCTTTGGAGGAGGGCATGGCAACCCACTCCAGTATTCCTGCCTAGAGAATCCCATGAATAAAGGACCTGCTGGGCTAGAGTCCATAGGGCTGCAAAGAGTCTAGTACAACTGAAGGGTCTGAGCACACACACTCTTTTCCAAACATAGAATTTGATGACAGAGAAGCAGTATGAACAGAGTGCTTGCGGACGTGAGTTCTGCAGCCATGGTCCCCAGCTGCCACTCCTGACTCAGCCTCTTCCCAATTCCAGTTTTCTCATTTATAAAATGGGACAATGATAGCCTCATAGGGGTGCATATCTAGTGTGTCCATATACATAAAAGTTAACCCATTGCCTGGAAGAAGCTCTCATAACCCATGGATGTTCCAGTTGATTCCAAGACATTTCATACAGAGACTGAGTCATTCCATTAGAAATGAAGACACTGCTTGGTAGGGATATGCGGGTATCAGGAGTCAAAAAACTACTGAAGTAGGAAGAAAGGAACTACATCATGAAGCCATGTTGAGCACCATTGCTGTCTATTTAGAGAAGGGGCAAAAATAGTAAGCAGATAACTAAGGCTTGGCATATTTTATTGTCTCTCACGATCCTCGGTACTTTAATATGATTAGATTCTTGCTAGAGTATGTGTGTCAATATACAAATAAGTTCCACTCACCTTTTACTGTGGTGCCTATAAATACACCCAGCTACTTTAGGTAAAACTGGTACTCTCTGTAAGGATGCTGTTTTGAAGGAGAACCCCATCAGAGGCTGCCACTAAAATTCTCTCTGCTGGGTTTTGATGCTGCTGACTTGCCTTTTCTTCTTTCCTGCAGTCCCGCAAAGGGATTTTCCCTACCCTCTGTCTGCGCTGGTTCCCTCACAGAAATCTCAGGCCAATTCAAGAGCACACCTAGGTATTTATTTTTCTGACTGGAAGGAACCACGTTTCCTTCTGCAGAAAAGGGAGCTGCAGTATCAGGAGATATAGTGGAAGAGAAAGTTCCCACTCTCTTCACCTTATTGCTTCATAAGTTTTATCTGTACTTTCCCATCTGTTTCCCATCCTCGATTACAAGTCCTGTTCGGTAATATTTAAATAACCCAGCTATTTAGTTAAGAGTCGTTAAAGTCACTAATCTTTTAAAAAATGATTTCACTTTCTTTTTAAAGATTATCATTACTTTAATATGACTGTGTATCTTAGGTATTCCATGGCTCTGTGTAATTAATGTTTTGGTTTTTTTTTTTAGCAAATGTTTGTTAGAGAACAGTATTATGAAAACCTTGTCTTTGATTTAGCCAAATAGGCTAGGGTTGCCTGGTAGAATTATCTGAAGAGAACTTTTATTGTCCTATGAAATGCCTCTGACTTTGTGCTATTAAAAACTGTGGAAAATACTTTTGACTTTGGACTATATAATATTGTAAAAATTTGCATTTGGGCATAAAATGTAGACTTAAAATGAGCTGACCTAAGAAGGCCTTGTGCTGAACTGTTTTACTTCTTTTGGCGTTTATTTGCCTCACAGCATATTTTTTTTCCTTCTTGCCCTATTCTCGCTTTCTCAATTTTGTAAATTCTGACAGTGTATGAGATTTGTGATTCCCTTGTGGCAATGCAGGCACATGCAGTATTTGAAAGAAGCCAGCAGTGTGAAGCGTTCTGTTTAGTCAGTAATGCCAACTATTAAAATCTTTTATTTTTTTAAAAAAGGGTAATGGCAGTCTCCACATGAATAGGAAGTCCAATTGCCTTAATTAACTTCACATCCTGTCAAACATTGAACATTGTGGGTGTCTTATTTCCTGAGAGAAGTCATTTTTTTAAACTTCTTCAAAAATGGTTTTCAAGTGAAGTCCCAACAGAAATTGTTTGTATTTAAGATTGTAAAGATGTAGAGGGGCAGGCTTTGCCATTGGCAGTGGAAATATTTGGATTAGATTGATGTTTGTTTATGGCAAATCAGGATTTTCTTGGTCCAGATCGTAAATGTAGTTGTTTTTCTTTGTTTATGCTGAAATAATTTAAGACTTTTAAATGAAATGCATCAGGTTAATTGAATAATTATCAGTTCTCTACTTAACTTTGTATTCTGTGTTTATAGCTAAATTCAAAGAAAGCATTTTTCTTTTGGATAGAATTTGGGTTAGTTTCTATACCTATTCTAAAATAATCTCTAAGAGATATTATTAGTAACAGGGATGAGCAGTAAATAGAATGAGATACCATATTTCTGTACTCACTTATACATCAAATAATATCATTATGGGCTTTTATCTTTTGTATTATCTTACCATTCAATCATATATCAAATCTGTTGACCTATAGAACTGAGACAGGGTAGACCATCAAACTCTATCGGGGTAGATTTTCAGTAAATGACCATGATGCAGAATATACTTCAATAAAGTAACATAGCAATATTTCAGCAAAATTTTGATATGATGCCAATATCCTTGGCATTTTAATATTTATAAAATATTTTAATAATGCATTTGTGTAATATCCAAATATATTATTATATTAATATCATATTGAATCCTTGCAGCAAAACATCTGGGAGAATATTGTCTTAATATTCATATATTTGGAAAGCAAAAAGTTAAGGAGTTCAACAAAATTCAAGAGCTGGTTATTGAAAGAGCCAGAAAGAAAGCATTCTGATTTATCAACTATGCTTTGTTTTTTTTTAACATAGTCTTCCTATAGTATTTAGGAACAAATTATTATATTATTACAGTTAAAAACATTTTTCTGGAAAAACTTTAAAACTTTAAATATGCTGATAGTAGACTTCTTCATGACATCTGTGTACTGTTGTTTTATCAGACTCTCTAAAATAACTTTAACAGTTTTAGTGCATACATTATTATGACTCAGCTGAATAAGCTTGTTTATTTTCAAAGATGCACAACTAAAGAGGCTGGGTCCACATGTTTTAAGACATAGTTGAAGCTAACTTAACATTTATAGCTATGCCACTTGTGTATTTGTGTGTTCTGTGATTGTCCTGGGCTTAGGGTAGGGGGAGGTGGGGAATTGGTGTTCAGTACAATTCAGTTCAGTTCATTTCAGTCCCTCAGTCATGTCCGACTCTTTGCGACCCCATGAATCACAGCACGCCAGGCCTCCCTATCCATCACCAACTCCCGGAGTTCACTCAGACTCATGTCCATCGAGTCAATGATGCCATCCAGCCTTCTCATCCTCTGTCGTCCCCTTATCCTCCTGCCCCCAATCCCTCCCAGCATCAGAGTCTTTTCCAATGAGTCAACTCTTCTCATGAAGTGGCCAAGGTACTGGAGTTTTGACTTTAGCATCATTCCCTCCAAAGAACACCCAGGACTGATCTCCTTTAGAATGGACTGGTTGGATCTCCTTGCAGTCCAAGGAGTCTTCTCCAACACCACAGTTCAAAAGCATCAATTCTTTGGCACTCAGCCTTTGAGTATGTTTTTCTTCAAGCAGAACTGAGTAAATATAGGAGTAATTTCAGGATGTTATAGTAGTTGCAGGTGTGTTACTAGGATTTAAGTTTAAACATTTCACTGAGTATGAAGTCAGATAAACTAAATCATCATCATCATCATCATTTCACTGCAAGCATCATAAAAAGATTTTCCAGATTTAGAAAAGAGGTTAAAAGTGGTATAAATATTTTTTAGTTGAAACTATTGATATTTGCCTACTTTTCACACCCAAAAATGGGAATAAAATTTTCACATTTAAATTATGATCTTTTAAAATATATTGATTCTATAAATTTTTACCATTAATTGTTATCTGAACTTGGCAGGAACAGTTTTTCTGTTGATTGTCCATCAATTTTCACTACATAATGGTATTAATTATTAATCAAGTAGCACCAATATCTAATTTTTCTCTCTATAATAATCTACTGAATATCATTTACCTAAAGTTACAAATCATAAAAGAATCCTTTGTCCTACTGATCTTTACTTTAGGAAATAAAGAAACTATGGCTTATGTAAAAAGTACTTGAGTATTTATATTTAGAAACTAGAGAGTGGTATACAGTGGGATGGCTGGCTGGTTGGATGGATAGATGTATGTGTGGATGAATGGGAAGGATGAGATAGATGTATGGATAGACAGTAGTTTATCTACCCACACACTGCAATGAGGTGGGGCAGGGTGGAGATAATAAGAAAAAGAGGAAAAAGGAGAAAAAAAAATAAATGTAAAAGGGAGGACACGCTTTTAAATGTGGAGGGAGTATGCAGGGAGTTATAGGAGTATTTCTGTAATCCATTGTTCAAAGTTAAAAGGAAATGCACAGTAATAAAATTATTTCTTAATACTTAAAGGATCTGTTCCTACAAATACAAAAATAATGCACAATACATAATAAAGGTTGTGTCAGTAAAGAGTATTCATTTTTCCTTCGTGATGTTTAATAACTTGTTTTCAGTGTTGCACTTTCCTCATAAACTTGGGCCAGTTGTCTAAGCTGACTGGTGGCTCTCGTGTGGTATGTATGGCTGTGTCAGAACTGTTTCCAGCTGGGACCTCGAATCCAGTCTTTCAGCCCATAGTCTTCTTCCACGTGCCTTCATGGCAGACAAAATCCATTGTCAGAAACTCACCAGCTCTGACTCCTGTATTAGAACATATGTAGTGTATTGTTCAGCATTTAGCAGTGTGAGGCTATATTGCGCGTGGTGAATGCGTGTCTTGACAAACACCAGAAGCAAATCTTGGAGTCTAAAACCTAACTGAGATGTATTCTATGAGCTTCCTTGTTTTTTTTTTTTTTTTTTTAATTAAAAAAAATTATTGGAGTGTAGTTGACTTATAGTGTTGTGTTAGTTTCTGCTGTACAGCAAACTGAGTCAGTTATACACACACATATATCTGCTCTTTGAGACTCTTTTTCTGTATAGATCATTATAAACTTGAGTAGATTTCCTTATGCTAAAAATAGGTCCTTGTTGATTATCTATTTTATAGATGGTAGTGTCAAGCTTATATATAGTATGTCAAGCTTTATGGGTTCTAACAATTTCGGTTATTTTTAAATGTTTCCTCCTTTTCTTAGCTTTAGTCTGCCATTGTCTTTCTCTCTCTCTGTTTGTTTCATCCTGCCTTCTCTTTACACCTTTAATCATGAATTTCCCCATTGTGTTGGACTTCGATGCCACACGTGCTATGATACCACTCTTAATTATGTATGCTTTGAATTTCCTAAACTCTTACAGTGAAACACATTTGAATGGATTTCAGATAAACAAATAAAATGTAGACCCATTGTGTAAATTAGAAAACTATCTTGGGGAAAGAAAGAAATGAAAAAACATGAAACATGAATTAAAACGGGGAAAAGGGAGCAAGTGTTAAACTTTAGTAAATAGAGACACAATAAAAATAGAACATTAGAAATTATATAATCAAAGGGGTAAAACTCTACTATCGGCACAAAGTACTTTAAAAGCAACAGTCAAGAAATACAGTTTCTTTGTGACTCCCTAGCACTACTGTTTTCATTAAATACTACTCTGTCCATGGAATTCTCCAGGCAAGAATACTGGAGTGGGTTGGGTTGCCATTTCCTTCCCTAGGGAATCTTCCCGACTTAGGGATCGAACCCTCGTCTCCTGCATTGTAAGCGTATTCTTTACCATCTGAGCCACTGGGGAAGCCCATAAATACTTAGATACAATACCTAATTTCTTCGATTTTTTGGTCTTTATTTATCTGAATCTACTCTCCTTGCTCTTGAAATTTTCTCTTGATTTCATTTAAACTATGCTCAGAAGTTTCAATTTGACATTTCAGGCTTTATCTAGAACCAAGTGTGTGTTTGTGTTTATCTCTAAA
>SJYX01007664.1:395654-413210 GCA_006410675.1 Oreotragus oreotragus | reverse complement strand
GCCCCCCCAACCCTCCTGAGAGGATCCTCTCCCCCCACAGCCCCTCCCGAGAGGCAGACACCCCCCCATGGCCTCAGCACTTCCTGCAGCTCCTTCCAGTTTGTCGTGTCACAGTGCCCGCTTCTGTCTCACTGTGACTGCGCTGGGGTGGGGGGGGGCGCATGGGAGCCGCCAGCCCCTGGAACCACCAGTTTACTGTCTGCAAACCTGCTTGCTTTACGTGCCTCGCGTAAGTGGAATTATATTTGTTCTTCGTGACCGTGTTACTTCACTGAGCGTAGGATCCTTGAGCTTCACGCACGCGGTAGCCCGTCCCAGTTCCCTTTGGCTGTCGTGGGGGACACGGCTGTGAATACGGCCGGGCAGCGAGTGGCTGGGGGTCGGCCCGGAGGCCGGGAGGCTGGGCCTCCTGCTGTTTCTCCGTTGAAGGTTTCGTGGAGCCCCCAAGCTGTCGTCCAGCACAGCTGCACCATGTCGCATCCCCGCCAGCAAACTAACATGGGTTCCCATTTCTCCATGTCCTCACCAAGACTTTGTTGATGGCGCCGCCCTCGTGGGGGGAGGTGGCCTCGCCGCGGGTCCGCTTCGCTTTTTCCTGGTGACTGCCGAGGCTGCAGAGGGAGGGACGGCCTGGTCGGGAAGGGTTCCCTAGAGGGCGCCCCTGAGGAATCGGGGGAGGGCGCTGGGCTGGCGCTGTTCTTCTCCGGTGGTGTGATTTTTAACCAAAATGAATTGCTCCTGTAGTGATCATTTTTAAACAGAACGCGTAATTTTTATGAAAGTATGTTACTGCCAGAGTGTGGCTGCTGGTAGTTGAGCCCCAATGTCCTGTCTGGACAGCCTTTTTCCTTCCAGGGTTTTCTGTTGTTCTTACTGTTGTTCCTGGGTTTCTGGGGGGTTCCGTGTATGTGCTGGGACACTCCAGAGAAGATCCAGGGTGGCGGAGGCTTTTGGATTTCGTTCTGCCGCCAGTTAGGAGCTTGACTTAGGAGCCTAACGGGCCTGGGAATGCGAATTCTCTCCCTTTAACCCTTAGTTGTCTTTTTGCCCATGAACTTCACAGGAAAGTCCAGTTTATTACTAGATGTGCGTGAAGGAAAACAAATTTAAGATTTATTATAGAGACCCATCAACTAGCCACCTGCCCTCAGAGCCCGGCAGGCTTGGTGTCTTGCCTCTATTCTTACAAGCGTTTGAGCTGCAGACCCAAGCTTTGTGCTGCCACACTGCAGGGCCGACCAGCCCTCAGCCGAGGCCTCCTCCACCTTTTCACCCAGCGATAGCTCCTGCCCTCCGGCCGGGACCACAGCTGCTCAGGGGCTAAGGGTGAGACCTGTTCCCTGCTCTTGGTCTGGGCACCGGGTTCTGGCTCCGACGCTGTCCAGGCTGTGCGGCTGAACACCCTTCTTGGCGTGTCACCCGTAACACCTGTGCCAGGGAGACCCACCGCCAGCCAAGTTGTGGTCCAGATGCCAGGTGACTCTGGCTGCCCGGGACAGACAGCTGGTGGGTGCCTAGCTGGCGGAAGTTGACCTCACTGCGTGGCAGGCAGGGGAGGAAAGGGAGATCTGGCCGGTGGCCCAGACCGCCTGGCTTCTCATAGGTGACGCCAGGGTCCGTGTCGTGCTCACAGGGCAATGGAGTCACAGACTCGGGAATGTGTAGTAGGTTTAGGCCCCAACAGAAGAGTCCCTTCTCGTGCAGTATTTCCCCTGCTTCATCCTGTCGGAGATCAGGCTGCCGGGCCTGGAGCCCTGTGCTGTCAGGTAGGAAGCGTCGCGAAAACGCTTTTGGTTTGCAAAGTTGTCCCTCCTCGATTGGAACTACTTAATTTTCAAGAAGTCTGTTTCGTGGACAGCTGTATTTGTTAGGAAGTCGTACTTTATTTTTGGAAATTAGAGGCTGGCCTCCCTAAAGCTCCCTCCCAGTGGTTTCAGCGCAGCTTTTGCCGGACTAGTGGCTGCTTCGTCACTGTCTGTGATTTCAGAATTTTGGTTTTTTTGCCATCATCTTAAAAGATCAGTCGTTTATAATCTAAACCTGACCAATCCCTGGGAACTTGGCGACAGTAAATTGTGGGACGTCCATACAGCAAAATGCTGTGCGGCCCCAGGAAAAGCCATAGAGACATCCACTGACATGGAAAGGTGTTCCTGAGGTCACCTCTTGGTTGATGGAAATACCTCTTGAGCCCCCGCTTCGCTCCAGGCTCCGCACCAGCTGCCAGGAACACAGCAGTGGGTGGTCGATGAGGCCGCGGGTCCCAGGGTGGCCCATCCGGTCTGGGGGGACAGAGTCACAGAGTGGGGCCCGTGTAGTCCTGCCACGCCCAACCACCACCAGCTCCCTGTGTCCGCACTTGCAGGGCATCTCTCAGGCCGCCAGATACGTCTACCGCCGACTCGTCAACGACGGGATTCTGAGTCAAGCGCTGAGCATCGCACCTGTGAGCTTTCAGTTCTTCCTTTCTTTGGCCTTCTCTGCTGTCTGCTCTCGGCCGTTGCCCACTCTGCTCTCGCCCCCAGGAGTACCGGCTGGTCGTCGTGGGGCACAGCCTGGGTGCAGGCGCCGCGGCACTGCTGGCCATCATGCTCAAGAGCTCGCACCCGCAGGTCAGGTGCTACGCCTTCTCCCCGCCCAGGGGGCTGCTCAGGTACTTGTTTTCCTTGATAAACGGTCAAACTGGTACTTTGTCTGCAATTTAGTTACAATTTCTCATCCTCAGGAGGAGTTTGTGTCAAAGCATTGTTGGTTGAAAAAAGACGGGCCAGCCTTTCATGGGCCTCTTGGACCACGGCTTTAATCTCCTAGATGGTGCAGTGTGAGACCCATTTTCAAAACTGAGCTGTAACTGGCATACATGATATTAGTTATGGGTGTGCAACACGATCAGATGTTTACGTATTGTGAACTGACCACAGCAAGTCTAGTTAACATCTGTCCTCGTAAATAGTTACCGAATCTTTTCTTCCCTGTAAGGAGAACTTAACTTTCTTAGCAGCTTTCAGACACGCAGCATAGTATTGTTAACTGCAGTAGCCGGGCTGTGCCTTCCCTCCCAGGGACTCAGTCACTTTATAGCCAGCAGTTTGCACCTTATTCCGCCGGCCTCGCCCACCCCTCAGCTTGCTCCCTCTGCTGTGCCTCGCAGCCTGTGGCAACCAGCAGTCTCTTCGGTGTGCCCGAGCTTGGTCGGGTTTCCAGTTTTCACACAAAAGTGAGGTCATGCAGCGTCTGCTTTCTCTCTCTGACTCATTTCGCGGAGCGTACTGTCCTCAAGGTCCCCACATGTTGTCCACAAATGGCAAGATTTTGTTCTTGTTTTAGGTTAAGACGAAGTGCCACATGTTTATGATAAGCATTACTGGTTTTAAACACACACTAAAGTTGCTTACAGTAACAGACCTGTTGATTTTGAACAAAAGCAGCAATTCTTTTGCTTTGTTAATTTTTAATGGGAGCATAATTGTTTTACAGTGCTGTGCTGGTTTCTGCCGTACATCAGTGAAGGGTTTCACTGGTTTTTTGGCTGAATAGTATTCCATTTTGTGCACGCGCACACAGCTTACCTGTTTTATGCAGTCATCCATTAGTGGGTAATTTGGTTGCTTCCGTCTCAGCTACTATAAACACTGCTACAGTGAGTGTGGGGGCACAGGTCTCTCTCAAGTGTCCTTGTTTTCTTTGGATAAATACCTTGAGGTAGCATTGCTGGGTCGGTTTTTGAGAAACCTCCAAACTGCTTTCCGTAGTGGCTGCACCAACTTATGTGCCCACCAACGTCATGCAGTCACACCCTTTTCTCCACATCCTGGGCAGCGCTGGTTATTTCCTGGTTTTTTGTTTGTCTGTTTTTTTAATCTGGCTGCACTCAGTGTTAGCTGTGGCATGTGGGATCTAGTTTGCTGACCAGGGATTGAACCTGGGCCCCTCACGTTGGGAGTGTGGAGGCTTAGCCCCTGGACTACCAGGGAAGTCCTTTCCCATGCTTTAAAAAACAGCTTTAGCACCTGTACATGTGTCTCTATATAATCTAGTTTGAATTTGCATGATTTTGAAATTGAGAGAAATGAATTACACTGGTTACTTCCCCTCTTATTTCACATATTTGATGCCTGTAAAACGTTGTTGTGTAAATGCTCGTTATGTTCCATCACGTATCACAAACCATCCGTCTGTGCTGGTGGCGCACGCTGGGCCGTGCTGGGCCTGGAGTGTGTGCTGGCCCTGTGTGGCGGCCGCTCCTGCTCACAGCCTCATGAGTGTGCACCACTCTCCACATCTCACCATCACTCCAGTGTCAGATGTAAGCCTTTTCCACAGCCTGGTGGGCACACAGTAAGCCTTTTCCACAGCCTGATGGGCGCACAGTAAGCCTTTTCCACAGCCTGGTGGGCGCACAGCGGCGTTCCATTGGTTGACACTCCCACGATGAAGCTGCGCCTTTCCATCTATTTCCCGTCTCCACTCTGGGGAAGTTCCTTTGGCCCGTTTCTGTGTGCCTTGTTTTGCACTGTGCGTAGTCAGCATGCCGGCTGTGCGGCAGTTGCACGTGTTGAGAGTGCAGTCTTGCTCTCTGAAGTCTGTTTACTTCAGCTTATGTTCTTAACTGAGCTGCCATTCTCTCGTGATTCTGGGGTCTCTCTCATTTAAGAAATCCCTGTGCTGAGCATGTAGAGCTCGCCTCCTGTCATATCTTTTAAAAGCCTTCTAGTCTGGCCTTTCACCTTTATTTAGGTCTGTGATCTGCTCAGTTCGGTGGTTTTGTGTAGTGTGATTGCTTCATTTCCTCCCCTCGCAGCAAGCACAGCATCTCACCAGTCTCACCGAGAGCCCGTCCTTCCCTGCTGCGGACGCACAGCGCCATTCCTGCCCATAGGAGGCGTCCGCGTCTACCCTTCCCCGGCTTCCCGACTGTTGACACCACGCTGGGTTAAGGACCTTATTTTCTGCCCAGTGCTGACACCTAGGACTCTGAGCAGGTTGCTGTAACTGCAGTCTCTCGTTTCTCTCCTCCTCTAGAGGATGGAGAAGACAGTTGAGTGCTGGGGACACTGGCCGCTCCCTGGCTCGGCAGTTAACTCACTTTCTCTTGGAAGCCTCCCTGAAGCAACTTTTTTATTTCAGCAAATCCCTTTATGAATACTCCAAGACCTTCATCGTGTCCCTTGTCCTGGGCAAGGACGTGATTCCCAGGTGAGCATGCTGGCCACCCCAGCTGGGCTTGGGCTGGTGGGGAAGGCGGAGTGCCGAGCCTCAGTCTGGCCTTCTGCTCAACAGGTTGAGTGTGAGCAACTTGGAAGATCTGAAGAGGAGGATCCTGCGCGTGATCGCCCACTGCAACAAGCCCAAGGTAACTCAGGGGCCCTGGGCCTCCCCACCCGGCTGTCCGGGGCCTCCAGAGGAGCCTTGCAGCCCAGGGCTCTTGATGCTGCTATAAACTCCTCCACTCCCCTCACAGACCACAGACACACCCGGAAGGCAGATGGCTAAGCAAGCACAGATTAAATGCTTGACAGAACCATCCCTATTTAGCTGAGTCATTTGCTCTTTGTCATCTTTAGTCCTGTCCTGACAGCATTCTGAGGCCTTCAGTCCCACAGCTCAGAAAATAAGGCTGCCAGAGTTTAAGAGGCGCTGGTCCTGCTGTGCTGTGGGCTGTCCTCCCGAGTCCCAGCGGTCTCTGGAGTCACATGGGCCGCCCCCCATCTCCCCACAGTACAAGATCCTGCTGCGCGGGTGCTGGTACGAGCTGTTTGGAGGGAGCCCTGAGGACCTTCCCACCGACCTGGACGGGGGCGACCTGACGCAGCCCCTCCTCGGGGAGCAGAGCCTGCTGGCGCATGGGTCCCCGGCCTACAGCTTCTCCAGCGAGTCCCCGCTCGAGTCACCCACCAAGTACCCGCCGCTCTACCCTCCCGGCAGGATCATCCACCTGGAGGAAGAAGGTGCCTCAGGGAGGTGAGTGTGGGCACCCCCACCCCTGCGGTCGTCACCCGCCAGCGGCAAGAGGCGGCCCATGGGGTGGCTGGCACGTGAGGCGGCGCTCATGGGGTCGCCTCTCCTCCTCCAGTTGCTCCTGCTCCCCTGCTGCCCGGTACACCGTGAGGTGGGCCCACGAGTCAGAATTCAGCAGAATACTCATCGGCCCCAAGATGCTCACAGACCACATGCCAGACGTCCTGATGAGAGTCCTGGACCACGTGGTGTCCGACAGGACCGCCTGCATTTCCTGCCCGGCCCAGGGAGGCTCCAGTGTGGACCAGGCATGACCAGGGCGACTGGGAGCTGCTCGGACCGTGGACTCTGCCGGGGTTCCTACGAGGCCAGTAGGTGGATTCCTATCGATCAGAGGTCGAGGGTCTCCTCTGTGACTAATTTGAGAAGTACTTTTGCTCACAGTATTTGCAGACTCAGGAGCTAGGAGAGTGCTGAGGTGATGGGCAGGTGTGCAGAGAGCTGCAGGACACCCTTGCCCATAGGCCTGCTGATTCTGGGAATCAGGTTTAAGACCCTAATGGATCTGTAAGCGCCTGCCCCTTGGGCCACCTTTTCGGAGACTGGGTCCTGCCTTACGACTGCGTAGATCAGCCTGTGGGTAGTTTTACCAGTCATGTTTTGAATGCGTTTTTCTGTCCACTATCAACAACACGAATAAAGCCTCCAGTTTTCTTGGAGCTCTACATGGCCCGGGCATCTGACTGTAACCGACCCCAGATGCAAACTCCATGAAGTGGCAGTAAGCAGACTTCTTTAGAAAGCACAGACCCACAAGGACAGGACAGAACAAGGAGATGGCCGGAGGTAAAGGGACTTCTGGGTGAAGTGGGAAAGGCAGGACAAACCTGTCTACAAAGACACCCTGGCCACCTCTGCCTGGGGCGGAGCGGACGGTGGGGGCTGGCCAGAGGGACAGCAGCGGGAGAAGCTGGCTCGCCCGCTGCACGGTCGGGGCGCCCGGGTCAGTGTTCCTCAGCGCCTCCCACTCGGCTCCCTAAACCTGCAGACCTCCGGGGACGCCCGCACCCTCAGGCCAAGCTGTCAGGCATACCACTCTGGCTTTTGAAAACATGTGAAAACTCTCGTGAAAAACTTCGACTAAAACGCCACATAACTTTCATTTCTAAGTGTAATCCCTGCACGTTCCCAGTGGCAGGAAAGAAAGCGATCCTGGGCCTGAGCCACCTGCACGCCCAGTGTCAGATCCACTGTCAGCTTTCACTGTCCAAGTTTGAGCTGGGGACTGCCCAGCCGCCTGGGGAACAAAGGCCTGAGAGAAACCAACCTGGGCGAACCTTCAAACCCTCCTGGCTACAGCCTGGGAACAGGAAGCTGGAAAGTGGAAAAACACCTCCTGGACAGGAAGAGCACGAAAGATGGAACGCCTGAATGGGGAGATGAAGGGGAGCCCCCTGAGCACAGGGTCAGGAGATAGAGGCCCACCCAGGACGCGAAGACACAGGCAGACCCCGTGAGACGCGGAGACACGCAGTACCTCGCCCTCCAGAGCGAAGGGCAGAGGTGACCGGGGGAGGGGGGCGTGCTTTAAGAGTCAGAAGAGGGACTTCCCTAGTGACCCAGTAGCTAAGGTAAGACCCCGTGCTCCCAGCACAGGGCCCAGGCTCAATCCCTGGTGAGGGAACTAGCTCACACGGGCTGCAACTGAGAGCACCGCGCTGCCAGGAGAATGTCCTGCAGTCTACAACTAGCCCAGCACAACCAAATAACTGAGTTTTAAAAAGCCAAAGAGATGTTACTCTCACCCTGGAATTGTAGACTCAACCAAAAAGTATCTGGGTACAGTGAAGTTTTCTTCAAAGATATAAGAGCTCAAAAAAATAGTCAAACCATGTATTTCTCAAGAAGCTCCTAGAAAATCCATCAAGATGAGAAAGTAAATTAGAAATGACTCCTTAGTCGAGATACAGAAAATAAAAGCTGAAAGAGAAGCAGGGGTCAGAGGGCTCCGTGCCTCTAGGGAAAGGAAAACTGATGGAACGTCTGGAGGGATCCAGATAACTGACGGAGAGGTCAACGTTAGATTATCAGGTACACAGGAAACAAGGCAAACCAACTACCATCCCTAAGAAACCACAGACTGCGGGAAAGGCAGGTTCTGTCGCCACACGGCTGCGCGTCTCCGTGGCCGGGGCAACGCGGACACCGGGTACCAGCGCCAGTCAGCAGGACTGTGTCGAAGGAGCGGGAGAGGTGTGTGGAGGGTGGGAATGGCACGGGTGATGGCTAGTACAAGGAATAAGCGCACGCGGGTTAACCTGAGCCCTGGGGAGGGTAGAGGCGGAGGCGCCATCAACCACCAGCGGCCAGTGAGGGAACTAAAGCCTCCAGAAAACCCCAAGGGGCCGGGTCTGGAGCACTTCCTGTCCCTGAGCCTGTGGAGCCAGGGAGAGCCACATACCCTGTCCTTCCCCCGCACCTGCCCCTCCAAGGCCTCTTCTATCTGGCTGTTCCTGAGTTACATCTTTTTATGATAAACTAGTTACCTGGTGAGAGAGAGAAGCATATGATGTAGACATACTGTGGAGTCTGAAGTATCAAGAACTACTTAAAAGAACTCAAAATAGACCCTGCTGGGGAGGGTGTGAAAAGGAAAGACTGCTGTTTTTGTAGCAAACCTTTAGATGTGGTCTTCAAACTACATTATTTGATTAAAAAAAGAATAAAGAAAATTTTAAAAATCGCTTCTAACATGCACTGTTGATGGTGTCAATCTAAGTTCAGGCTCCAGGAAGGATCTGACAGTCCATCAGTCTCCACCTTACCCAGCTGCAAGCTGGTTTCACCACCAGCATCTTCAGCCCAGAGCTCTGGCCCGAGACGCTGCCACCCGCATCCCCATGTGGACATCACCCAAGTCTCGCCGGCCTGCACCAGCTCCGAAACCGAACATCCCTCAACACCCCTTGTCTGCTGGCTCCTCCATCTCCCCGTGGAGGGACCACTCCCTGTCCCCCCAGCATGAAAACACAACCGTCTCCAACAACCCAGGGTTTTCCAGTGAGGCAGGCAGACAGACACCAGAGGGTGGTTCCCCACGCTCTCAAAAACTCCAGTATTACCAGTCATATGATTCAAGGGTTTATTAAGTCATACATGCAAAACATACTGCTAATCGCATTAGCAAAAGGTCAATGTAAAAACACTCCACAATTCTGCAACTGTCAATTTAAAAAATTTTGTTCTAGAGGTTGAAAGGTCCAAGCTCGTATTCTTGCCAGTGAGTGAGTTGCACAGACCTTCGTTAGCACGAGCATGGGGTTGGCGGAACCTCACAGACCCCAAGGAACATCGTTAGGGCAAGGACAGGAAGCGAGTGCACGCGGTGAGGCAAGGGGTCAATGTCGTTACTCACGCGGCAGTGACGGTCATCTGGCCAGTGACGCTGAGGCTTACAGTTGAGGAATATCTGAACTATCCTGAAAACCGTAAAGCTGCAACACACGATTTTTATGCCTAGTTACTAGAAAACTAAGGAAAGCGCTTATTAGCTTTGAATAAAGCAGCGTGAAAACAGGAGTGCACTTCTACTAACCTACAAAAAAATTTTCTAATGCATATTCAGAAAGATTTTATAATACAAGGAGGCATATTGCTCATTAAGAATGGGTTCTATAAGAAAAGCACTTACTAAGTTAGCAACTATGAGGATGACCAGGTCAAAGATGGATTAAATGCCCAATTTCAGAAGGGGTGGGCAGGTTTAAGGAAAAGGAAAAGCTTAAGAAAACACTCACTGATAATACCGACCTTTCTTCTTCATCTACCGCATTTGACAGAAATTAACCTTTTAAAACTTTTTACCCGTGATGCTTTTAATAGTTTTAATGATTACGTGTACAATGTAGTGTAAATTAATCTCCACATTTTGTCAAAATACTGTCTCCATTCTTTGATCACAAGTGTTCCACACACTCCACCCAAGGGCACCCACGGACAGCAGAACACTTCATCGCAGGGAGCACGGGATAAGAGTTCTGTTCAGAGTCTCACAAAAGCTAAAACTAACTCGTTTTAAAAAATCTCACTACAAAATCAAAAAGACTGATCCAAAGAGTGAGCTGCTGGCGCGTGCGCTCTGACGTACAGTACAGCGTTAGGGAGTGAACGCGGGCTGCTGCCTGACTCCTTACGGGCAGCGTTTCGGGAAGGAGGCTGTGCGCGCTCTTCTCGCCTGAAACTCGTCAGGAGGGTCTGCACCTCCCGCCTCCAAAGCTACAGTCTCTTCCAGACCAAGGTCCTCCCACAGCTTGGGGCTCAGTGTTCTTAGCCCAACAATGCAACCTAGTTCACAAGGTATTTTGGCAACTCTGAGCAAGAATAGGGGCTTTGAAAAATAAGGCTTTAAGGAAGCTTGTCATTTTAGGGCTGAACTTTAATAGAATGTGAAAGTTTGAACTCTTACACTTTAAACAAACAAAACCTAGAAATTACTGATTGGTTCAAAACGGTTTTATGGAAAAACTAATCTGTAACAAAAACTTGGCATTGAGTGCGAAGGCTCCACCATTTGAGCAAAGCAAACAAAGGGTCCTGGGGGCGCGCGGGGCCGGGGCGTTCACAAGAGCAGGCACTTCCTCTTCCGCTTCTTGACGGGGGGCGGGCAGAGAACCGCCCGGATCGCCTCGTCGAACACTGTCTTGAGGCCCCGCTGCGTGAGCGCCGAGCACTCCAGGTACTTGACGGCACCTGTGGAAACACAGCCTCACCCTGGGGTCGGGCGCGCGGGCTGCCCCCCCTCCCCGGGCACGGAGGGCCCTGCCTGGGCCGGTCGATCCCGGGGCCACCGCCCCACCAGAGAATAAACCGGGGCAAGCACGCCCGACGGGGCGCTCATACCGATCTCCTTGGCCATGGCCAAGCCCTGCGGGTAGGTGATGGGCGTCAGCTTCTTCTCCTTCAGCTTCTCGATCGTGTCTTTATCGTCCCTCAGGTCAAGTTTCGTGCCCACCAGGATGATGGGTGTGTTGGGGCAGTGGTGTCGCACCTCAGGGTACCACTAGGCACGAGACAGGAGCGAGTCACCACTCCTTCAGGAACCCCCTCGTCTGAGCTGCACCGCGCAGGGCCCACCTGTGCCCACCACCCGCTCCATCACCGCGCCCCCGCCGCCTGGCCCGCCGCTCCAGGACCACCGCCTGGCTGTGGCGAGAGGCGCAGGCTGGGCCTCGGGACCACGACCCGCCCTGGACAGCTCTACTCAGTGAGAGCGGGGAGGACCGCCCCCAGCCACCTGGTTTCCAGTAGGACGGGCGGAGTTCCTAAGTCATTGCAAAATCCCCCCGCATTCAAACGATGAGCACACAACTATCCCGACCCAGGCCTCAGCTCTGCCGCCGAGACCCCCACCAGACACGCCCCTGGGCCCACCTGAGGGGCCTCACACCCCCAGCTTCACTCAGCTCATGACACATGCCAGAGTATGAAGTATGGCCATTATTTCTATTACACCAACTCCAAAGTGCCTCATTATTTTCACAATGAGCACAGCACTTCTGAATCAGACCCTGAATCTTCAGCACACAGCGTGCTCAAGGCATACACCTAAAAAGCCTATTACCTATATCAAAATCTGCCTAAGCAGAATTAAGTAACTGAAAGTTTCTATCAGTAAATGGTATTTTACTTTTTAATATTTCTTCCCAAGACTGACATTATGTAACTGAATATTTTCCTAAAAAAATCCCACTTACCTTTGCTCGAACATTTTCAAATGATGCAGGACTCACAAGAGAAAAGCAAATTAAGAATACATCCTATAAAAAGAAAACACAAGGAGCTGTTGGGAAGAGTCCACGGCGAGCAAGGCACTTTGTTTTTTAGTGCTGCTGGGGGCGGACCACGAGCCCCGGGCACACGCAGCACACAGAGGCCGGGAGCCTGCCCCTGACACCCCCCCGCGTGGCAGCCCCCCAGACCAGAACCAGCGCGTGAAGCGGCTTCACGGGGAGAAGGGGAGTGGGGACAGAACACGCTCAGTTACTCAGGCTACAGGGCGACATCCGATCCAGACTCCAGGAGGCTCTGTCCCACCCTTCCCACTCCCACGGGAATTAACGCGGCACTCAGTTACTACATAGGGACAAGGTCAAGTGTCAGGGTCCTACACCAATATTTCTATTAAAAAACGTTACCTACAAATGACACGCTTTTCACTAAGCTCCCTACCAGAATGTTAAGCACATTTTCACAGAGTCACAGGGTTCCAGTTAAACTGCTTCTTATAAACTGCCGTCTTCCCTGGCACCAAGGCCAGGCACCCCTTGGGGAGGAGGACAGTCTGGGGCGGAGGCAGCGTCTCGCTGGCGGTCAGAGCTCCTGAAGCCAAGCAAGGCCTCTGGAGAACCGGCAGTGAATCGTGGAAGGGTTGAAACTTGGGCAATCCTGGCACTCCAGTGCTCTGCACTCCACCTTCCCACTGTGGGGGGCGCAGGTCTGATCCCTGGTCAGGGAACGAAGACCCTGCATGTCGCATGGCTCCCCAAAAAGTGAAATTTAAGTATCTACCTAAATGCCTAAGAGTTTCTAAGACGCCGGGTTTATGAGACATTTCCCTGGAAAGCTACGCTACGTGGTGAATGGACACAGTCCCCATGCTAACGCCTCCTCCTCGTCCAGTTGACCTCTTGCACCTGAAGGGAAGGAAGAGCATCCCACAGCAGCTTCTCATCGACACTGAAAGGCCAGAGCATGCACAAGCGTGTCCGAGAATCACCGACACCAGGGCTGATCACGACACCCCCACACAGGGACGGGGGAGCTCCCCAGCACGCAGCCACGCCCCACAGGCCCCGCACCGGACACCAAAGTCGGAGGAAGGAAGGAGCGCCCGCCGTGGGTGAGTCCTGCTCCTGCCAAGCACTGGGGCCAGGTGAGCCACAAGGGGGGCCCGCACGAGACCCCGCCTGGGCCTCGGGAGGGGCAGGAGGCAGTTCCCGGACTGCTGGACTGCAGCCAGAGGCAGGCTGTCCCACAAAGCCCCCACCTTGAGTAGATCAAACAAAGCACTCAAGGAGTGTGAGGCTCAACAGGAAATCCTAGGAAAACTAAGTGGCCGAGAGAAGAGGCAAAGCTTGAGGCTGAAGTCGATCAAAGTTTTACATACGGCGATCGGCTTGTCTTTGCCCCTGGAAGGTATTTCCTCACCATTCGTTTCTGCAACCTAGTAACGCAGGAGAACTTTGAGTTCAGTAAACAGCGAGAGGAAAGCCAGTATAACCCGCTGCCTCTTCATCCGAACCCTGTCTCGACCCTCCCAAGGGACCTAAAGCACATGCTGATCCAGCGCCGCCCAATCACTCCATCGCCCTGGCCCACGGGGCACAAGGAGGTGCTCAGGAAGGCCAGAGACGGGGGAGACCCAGGGCAGGAAATCCTGGGTGGGGGACACACAGAGAGGTGCCCACCAAGCCCCGGCCTCTGCTCAGTATGAAAGGGGCATCCTTCCCTCAACAAGAGCACCCGTGAGCAACCGCACACCCTCCAAGCTCGCAGGCCAGGTTCTCAGACACGAGCCCAGCTGAAGCCAGCAGGAGAAGCGCCCATCTGTACAGCAGGCCTCCCGGCCAGGACACTATTCCAGAGGGTGGCCGGGTCTGAGGGACGCGACCTCACAGGGTGCAGCTCGAACCCAGGGACGCGCTCTGCTCAAAGAACAGCGCTGCTGTCCCGAGCACGTGGCGGGCCCGCCCGGAAGTGACCGCGCTGCCAGTGTTTATCACCAGCTTTCAACTCACTCCTCTGTTCCCGTAAAAACGGAAAGACTTGCTCTCCAGCAAAGAACCTGGAATTCTCGAGTGACAAGAAAAGTAGCTGAGACAGCTGCTGTAATTCATCCCCCCTAGGCTTCTCTGATTTAGCATCTAGAGCGAACGCCAGTTTCTCTCACTACCCTGACTTACTCTGCGGGCTCTTTCGGAAGCCTGGTCCTCGCAGAGCCTGGACGTGACGCCAAAGCTTCACAATGACGCGGGGACTCACGGGGTCAGCCCCCAACACTCGGTGTCAAAACACCCTCTGCCACATCTGCCCTACCCTCTCCCACTCTTCAGAACGCATTTCTGAGGGAGGAGATATGCCTTCCGTCCTACGTTAGTTAACATGATGCCATCCGCCTGCTCCTTCCTTTTTCTGCCTGCAGCCCAAACACAGCTGGAAGAAAGCCCAGCGCTTCAGACAACTAAGGCTCAAGCGTCCCACTGGCCCTTCCGAGTGGGTCAGGGCAGAGTCGAGGCTGAGCCAGAGACAGGCCTACAGGACGATCAGCCAAACCAGAGACCGGGCGTCGTTTAGTACCAAGTTCAGAAGCTTCTCTTTGCCAAGACGAAATCCAGTGCCCGGCTGCCACTTCCAGGGCCAGCTCCCCCTGGCAGAACACCCAGCCCAAAGGAAGGAGACCTTTCAGGCCCCAGTATCCCAGCACTCAGCGGCTCCCCCAGTAACCAACACAACCTGCTCATCCTCCGAGGAGTCAGGCAGGCCGAGCTGTAAAACCAGCTGGGGCTCACCCCCGGGCGCCTAGGCGGGCAGGCCACACACTGCGGGGCAGGCATCCATAGAAAGTGGTCAAGTGCCCTCCCGAAGCGGACCTGGGAGGTCCAGGTCCAGGCCCCAGGAGGACAACACCCACTTGGATTTCAGGCCCCACTCGCTGAAGCTTGATTCCATCTGTCACTGATCTAGTGTGCTCAGCACACACAGTGCGAATCTTGCCAGATCACCTTGGACTCACCGCAAGTGACTGCCTCCGAGAAAGAGGCCACCCCTGTCCCTGGACCTCCTGAGTCACAGGAGGCAGTTCTCTTTTCTCAGAAGTGACCTGCCACCTTCCAGATGGATCCAGTTGATTGAGGATCCTACTCTACCCCTGGAGAAGGAAATGAACCACTCCATGGACAGAGGAGTCTGGCGGGCTATGTAGTCTCTGTGGTCACAAGAGTCAGACACGACTTAGCAACTGAAGCAGCCAAGCAGCCTACTCTACCACTCAATGCAAATCCCACTGAAATCTGGGCTCAGCAAGGAGCCACTTGGTATAGAGTACTTCGCTAAATGTACTGAAGAATTCAAACTTTTTTGGTGATTATTGGCTCATTTTTAACAGATAATCACAGTTCACTTTTACCCACAGATTATCTAAAAAGCCAGCCAATTCAAGCCTACCAGTTTATGGTTTTGATCTTTGCTGACCACTCAGCAAAAACCTACAGGTCGAAGAAACTGTCCTTGACGATTCCTCTAGCAGAAAAGCAAATGGAAAAGACAATGACTTCTGCTTGGAAACAGCCATATTTCAAACACAAAAAAAACAAGCTTTGGGTAGACTAGAATGAATTCATTCTTTTCACTCACACTCACTCCTCAGAACAAAGGGATACTTAAATCAGTCTCCAGGCGGAGGCCAGCCCTCTGGGGAATGTCTCCCTGATCCTGAGCCCTCCGAAGACTGCATGTTACAGCTTCCCTCATCAGGACACGCCTGGGAACCGAGGGGGCCTCCGGTTCCGCCAGCCCAGCTGCACAAGCACAGGGAGGAACCCAACAGCAGACATACATGCCCAGGACCATCCCAAGGGCTCCACCTACACCTCACCCAAGCCTTCAAGGGAGCAGGGCGGGGCTCAAGGTGGAGACACCCGCCCCAACATAGGCGGGGGGCGGAGGGCAGGGTCTGAAACCCAGGAATTTGCTCAACTGCCTCTGTGCAAACTGCCCTGGCCAGGTAGCCACAAAGTTGTCTTAAAAAGCACTTTTAACACAAAGGAGAGACATGTAACAAGAAGGAAATAGCACAAGTAAGACAACTGCTTATTTAGAGAAAACTGGCTTCAGATCACATGTCCACCAGCTTACTGGCCTAACTGTAAGCAGCCGGTAATAGAAACCAGCTAGTTAGCTGATGTGCAGGCAAGCCCAAGCTAACAGCTGTCGGGCTGGACACAGTGGATACGTTATAAAACTGCAACTTCCACTTACTTAAGATTTAGGTTCTAAAGCTGCAAAAATATATTTTATAGAAAAACAGTATTAAATCGATAGGATTACTTACTAACTTGATCTAAAGAAGCCTTCATCTTCACTGCTTAATTTGCTTCTGTGGTACAAAACTGTCACAAAGCAAACTACTCTGGAAGCTAACTGTTCTTAAAACAGTTTTGTCCAAACAAAACAGCACCTATTTTGCATGGCTGTGCCGAAACGACGCGGAAGAACGGACACCGCACACCAGAGTCAATACTTAGGACACTTGAAGCATACAAGCAAGCAGGCAGAGCCCTGATTTGCATTTAGGCAGATGCTACTGAAGTAATTCAGTGTTATTTGTTATTACTCGGCATACCCAAAAGATGGCAATATAGGCAAATTGAGAGGTGGTATGAATTACTGAAACTGTCAGGACGTGTAAAGGACACTCTAAAATCAGTCAGGCTCCTTACTGTCTGCGGGTAGGACAGGGGGCGTAATCGGTCATAATCTTCTTGTCCGGCTGTGTCCCACAAGCCCAGATTCACGGGTTTTCCATCCACCATGACATTGGCAGAGTAGTTGTCAAAGCTGCGGAACAGAGGGAAAACGGTTAACCTACAGCCAGGAGCCAGGCACCCCTGGGGCGGAGCGGGCCGAGCGGCCAGAATGCCGGGCCCCACCGGCAGGCGCGCAGGGGAGGGAAATGGGAGCTGGGGTGTGAGGGCACGAGCTACTGATTTCAACCAGGACAGGTCTCTGTCGGCATCAGAAACCTGCCTGCCCATGATGAAGAGAACGCTGAGGTCTCTCCCCAGGAGGAAATGCAAGTATCCAAACCCCACGCGCTGGGGGTTCCGTGCACATGGGAGTTGCCCTCAGTTAGGGGCACCCAGCAGGGCTGCACTGGCCGTGTTTCCAGAACACCCCCTGCGCCCCTGACCTGGGTGGAGGCTGGTCCCCAGCTGAGCCTTGGTAATCCACCCTACGACCTGTGTGCAGGGTCAGATCCGAGAAGCTACTGGGTAACGGTTTCAAAGTTTCACACGTGGGTTTGAATTAATTTGAGGCTGCTACACACAAGTGAATTACCTATAATAGGAGGAAGCCCAGAAAGCCTATAGGCTGACGGGGAGAAATAAGGAGGACATTAAAAAATTATGCTGAGTGCCATGAGTTCACTGACACCTGGCACTGCGAGGTAAACCAGGGCGCGTGCCGAACAGAGCGCAGTATGTCAGCCTTGAAAGTCAAGTCCCAGAGTTGATTTTCACATACTTAAGACTAAAGCTTAGGATCTTACTACACTGTGACAGCAAAGTCATGGTCTGAGTTGGTTCCTGGGTGATTTATACAAGTTCATGAGCAAACCAGGTTTCATACAGAAAAGGTCTCATATGCTGTACTTCTACTTCAGTGAGAAGAGGAACTATTATTCAATTAAGTGGTACAACAACAGGATAAGAGTCTGCAAAAAAGAAGCAGGTGCTTGCCTGTTGCCACACCAAAATCTAAACTCCAAGTGAATGACAGATGAAAACTAGAGCAAAAACAACCTGGGGGGGGGCATGCTCA
>SJYX01007664.1:360090-383979 GCA_006410675.1 Oreotragus oreotragus | reverse complement strand
GATGGGGGCGGGGGGGGTGGGGGGGCCGGGCAGGCACCTGTGAGGCACTGACTGACTACCCAGGACCTTGTTGAATCCTCACATTTCCCCTTGAGGTACCTCTCTTGGGGGATGTGTGATCTGCTCAGGGTTTCCCCTCAAGTGGTGAGGTGGGGATTTGATCCCACAGGAGGCATTCAACAAGTATCTGACCAGATAAACAGGCCGATGTAAACAGCAGAGGCCCACAATCCGTACCTATGATTGAGTAAACTGACTATATCCTGTGCTTGTATTTCTTGTATTTTTAAATCTTTCAAAGATTATATTCTAGGATTAGATAATGGACTATCAGCGATTTGACTTTTAAAAAAACTGGCATGAATTACTGATAGTGCATTTTTTAACTTTTAAAGGAAATCCAGTTCACTGACAATGTTCCTAAGACAATGACATATGTTACACTTCAGGAGCAGAAGGATCAAAACTTCACTTAAATGAATTTAGTGATTTCACCCTTAATCCAATTAACTGAACATCCTCCCTACCCCCACCCCCGCAAAATTAAAGCTTTCTTTCAATTGGTTAAAAAAAGAACAAGCACCATACATATTTCTACGTAGACACTTACAATTTCTGATTATCTTGACAGAAGCATGAAGTGTTAATAATCTTTCACATTTGTGAGCCTGACAAACCACACAGAGGGCATCTTTAAAAAAAAATCAGTTGTCTGATTGTGTTCAAGGATCTGAATTAGACACAGAAACAAGTTCAAATGTCTAATTTACAGCGCTCTCAAGAAACCGAGATCTCGTAAATTCATCCAGAGGCTTCACCATCGACCTTAATGACAAGTTTGGGGAACAGGGATTCCACGACTCTCCAACTTTACAAGACTCCAAATAGGTGCCAGTTGCATGCTGACTTCGTTGCAACTGGTAGTAACTCTTGGAGCCTCCTTGTTAACGCTCCTCTACTCGAGCGATGCTGAGACGCACAATTTTGCTGGGATCACACTGAGATTCTTGTTCCAAGGGGAGAAAAAAAAAAAAAAAACTGTATAAGACAAGTCTTGTCTCCCTCGAGGGCCTGGATCCACCACAGACAGTAATGAAAAGAAATGCCTTGAGTCACAGGGCAGTCCGGCTCAGGGAGCCTGTTCTACGACATCCCATACCTAATGCATGAAGCAGAGACCAATTTTTTTTTTTTTTAATGATCCCATCACGTTCAGAGAAAGGAACAGTCTTAATCACACCCAGTTCCTCGTAGCTAGAAATCCTAAAAGTTTCCCCGCCTTAATAGCAACAGTCACTTTTTAAATAATCAGAAAAGTGTCTAAGTATCAGCGGAAGGCACGCCCTGGGAAATCAGTTGAGGGTCCCCACAGCAGCCCGTGCGTGCAGACTCCTCCAACACGACCGACCAGAGACCGCCGGGACCCACGGAAGGTCTCAACGCAGCTCGAGAGGTTAATGGGAAAACCAAGAGAGGAGTCTATTTTTTCTTTTTTTTAAGAAAGGCAACTCCCTGAACCCACCCAATCTTCAGGCTAACGAGGGTGGGTGGCGGCGCGGGGCGAGTTCTGCCCGGCGGTGAGCGGCCCGGGAGAGAGCGGGAGGGTGGAGCTCCCTTTCCCTCCCGCCGCCGATCGCCGCCTGCCTCCCTCCCCCACCGAAAAAGGAGCGAGCGAGCGAGCCCGAGCCAGGCCCGCGCCGCCGGGTCCCGCCCGGGAGAGGCCCGCCCGGGCCCCAGGCGACCCCGCCCGCCCGCCGCCCGGGCCGGCCCCCGGCACTCGGCCCGCGGCCCGGCGCGCGCACTCACCCGTCTCCCACCACCACACACTTGATGGCCTGCATCTGGGCCGCTCGCTGGGCCGCGGCGGCGGCGGCGGCCGGGCGCTGCGGAGAACGGCGGCGAGCTCGGGGAGAGGCGGGCGGGCGGGCGCGCGGCTGCGGGCGGCAGGGCGCGGGGTGCCGGGGCCGCTGTCCACGCCGCCTCGCCCTCCGCCGACGGCGCGCCGGAGCCCAGCGGCAGCCACCACCCAGAGCTGGGGAAAACTGCAGAGAAACAGGAAATGGCCGCTCCACTCACATCCGGCCTCCCCTCCCCCGCGCCGGCGCCGCCGCTCCCCGGCTCCGGGGCGGGGCCGCTCCGCCCGCGCGGCTCCCGGGCTCCGCTGGGCTTCGGGGCACGCTCGGGAACGTTCGGCGCCGCTCGGCTCCGACCGCCGGCCGCGGGGCTCGGAGGGGTGGGCCTGCCGCCATCTTTGTGCGCTCGGGTTACGGTCCTGGCCCCGCCCCGCGCCACCTGCCCGGGTTCTACCCCAGGAGGGCCCTGCCTCCCGCGGGCCGGTTCCCCCAGCCCCTGACCGTCTTTTGTGGGAGGCCGTCTGAGGGCCGGTGAAAGTGTTAGTCGCTCAGCAGTGTCTGATTGCTTGCGACCCCGCTGATAGTAGCCCTCCAGGCTCCTCTGTCCATGGGATTCTCCAGGCAAGAATACTGCAGTGGGCAGCCATTCCCTTCTCCAGGGCATCTTCCCGACCCAGGGATTGAACCCGGGGCTCCTGCATTGCAGGCAGATTCTTTATTACCTGAGCCATCAGGGAATCAAATCCGTTCATTATGTGATCCCTGTAACTTAGGTGATGACAAGGTCCTAGAAAATTTGGGACCTAATAATATAAAGGCCATACACCATGCCATTTTAAGCCAAAAATATGTTGAACTTTACTCCCTTGCATATACATTTTGTAATAATTATTTTTTCTGCCTTGAGCGTTTACTATTTCCTACTGCTTTGCACCAAGTTCTGTAGATAATGACCTGTTAGCTTTCACTTTTCTCTTTCATGCATTGGAGAAGGAAATGGCAACCCACTCCAGTATTCTTGCCTGGAGAATCCCAGGAATGGGGGAGCCTGGTGGGCTGCCGTCTATGGGGTCACACAGAGTCGGACACGACTGAAGTGACTTAGCAGCAGCAGCAGCAGCAGACCGTTGAAGTGCGAATATTTTGGTATTATGTTTTAATCAAAATTGGAAAGTCATACTGAATCATTGTTAGAACATTTTTCATGGCTGCTTACTTTTCATTCCTTTATGCACATGTGCCTGTGGCTATTTGCTTCAGTCCCTAAATCATGCCTGACTTTTTCGACCCCATGGATAGTAGTCCACCAGGCTCCATAGTCCATGGGATTTCCCAGGCAAGAATACTGGAGTGGGTTGTTGTTTCCTTCTCAGTAGAATCCTCCGCCTTCCTGTGCCTTAATTTAACCAATTTGTCTGCTATGGGACAGTCCAGTTGTCCCTATTTGATAATGAATGGTGGAATGAAGGCATTTATACAAGACTTTTTATAGTTTTGTTTCTTTAGACAGGATTCCCGAAAAAAAATGGAATTACTGGGCTAATAGAGGTGAATTTTTTTTTTAATATTTTTAAATTATTTATTTATTTGGTTGTGCTGAGTCTTAGTTGCAGCTTGCACAGTCATAGTTGCAGCTTGTGGGATCCAGTTCCCCCACCAGGGATCGAACCCAGGCCCCCTGCGTTGGGAGTACAGAGTCATAGCCAGTAGGGAAGACCCAGGCGAATGTTTTTTAAAGCTTGGACATGTGTGGCTGCCTTGTCCTCTTGCAAGGTGATAACCAGTTCACACTTCTCTTACCCTCTTTGATAACAGATCTTCTAAGGGAGTTACTTCCAAGCATATGTTCATCTTGTAGGTCTTCTTTCACTGTAATTCATTCTGTTGTTCAGTATTACAACAATTTTTCTGACATCAGACCTTTTCAATACAAGGTTTTTTTTTTAAGCATTTTTGTTTTGCATTATTTCAGAATAAACATGTTCCCCAAGCAAAGGGCATCTCTTCTTTGTTCATTAAGCTCCCTCTTGAAGAGGGGTTGAGGTTTCCAGGACAACTGAGTGACTTGGCCCCTTTGCTGATAGAAATATCCAGGGAATCTATGACAAACTTCACCAAGTAAGCATAATTACCTTCTTGTCTTTAGACTAGGAGCAAGTAAAAGGGTGGAGCTTCAGGTGAATCATTGAACTGAACAAACATTTCAGTGCTGTTGTTGCATAATGGACCGATAAGAAATGAACCAGGAACAGACACATTAGACAGATTTCAGGCCCTTTGTGCTCAGCATTCGGCATATGGCCGAAACCTGGCCTCTGATCACCAGTGCCAAATAGAAACATGGCCACAGTTTTGGGTGAAGTGGGAAAGTGCAACTTTTACTGCTTTGCAAGCCAAAGGGAGCCACCCTGGAGCGGGTAGTGAAGAGTCATAGTGTTCAAAGGGCAGAGCGAGCAGCTCGTGGACATTCTTCTGATTGGTTGGTGGTGACATCATGGAGAGTCAGCATCATCAGCCTTCTGGTTCCAACTGGTCTGGGGTCTGCGTGCTTGTGGACAGCATGTACTTAACTTCTTCCATCTGGTGGGGCTTTCAGTATCTGCAAAGCAGATCAAAGGACATGGCTCAGAATGTTATCTATAGTCCTTGAGGAAGAGCTAAACGTCCTTGGTTTTGTTTAATGGCTGAAGTATCATTTTGTCTTACTTGACTGTTTTCTTACTGCATTTTCTCACTTCTCTGATTAAATTTATTCTTTTTTAAAAAAATTATTTTTTAAAGTTTCTGTACAGATAAAACGCAGGTAGAGGGCATGGATGGGGGTCTCTTCTGGGATAGCTTGGTTACAGAAGTAGGGTACAGGTATGGTGCTTATCAGAAGGCAAAAAAACCATAGTCATGCTGTCACACTAACAAAAAGACATTCCTCAGAGAGATGAGGGTTGAAAGATGGGTCTGGATAGAATAGGTCTTGATGGAATATGAAGAGTTTTCCACTGAAAGAATTAAACCCAGGAAGTCAGAGGCTCAGGGCCATCTCCAGTCCTAATACAGAGGCATCTATGCTGCTCCAGGTCGAGAATCCTGGAAGTAATTGTGAGCTGGATTACAGGCAGAGCATGGACTTTATTCCGATAAGACATGAGTTTTTAAGCAAACATGTGACACAACCATGTTGAGATAATTTTAGACTGATATAAAAGTCCACTGTATAAGACAGGTTTGACCATGACTATAAAATAACAATATATAGAAAATAATGAAATTAAGGTACAAGCCACACATGAAAATCAGCTTTAAATGAAAACTGAGTTGGTTTAAACCAGTTTAAAACTTCTCCAACTTTGGCCTTAAGTATCCATTTGTAGTGTTCCACATGGCAACCAATGGTCCCAAAAAGTTAAAGTGAAATAAAAGAAATATGGGCCTGCCGTGGTGGTCCCGTGGGTAAGACTCCATACTTTCACTGCAGGGGATGCGAGTTGGATCCCTGGTTTGAGAAGTAAGATCTGCATGCTGCAAGATGTGGCCAAAAAGCAAAAAGAAACCAGAATCTGAAAAAAAAAAAAGACATATATGTAAATATATATTTTTATATATTTATATATCAGAATCACTTTGCCATACACATGAAACTAACACAACATTGTACATCAACTATACTTTTAAAAAAATTAAATAGCCATATATTAGAACCTGTGTTTTTCTAATGTGCCACATAGTTATTTCTCAGGTGCCCGTTATGTATGCAGTCATATACCAAATTAGATCCTTCCTTCAAGGTCCGTCATTTACTCTGGCCTGGGCCACTGTCCAGATGTTGAAAGTGTGAAACGAGCGGAATGAATCCCGGCCATCAGGGAACCTACCGTCCATTGGGGAAGATGTTTATCAGGCACATGAAGGTTGAACACGATTAGTTGCAAGTATCTAATGTCCCGTCTACCCAAAATCCCACTAGAATTTTAGAAAAGGGATTTAAAAACAAACAAACATGTAATTTTAGAACAGAAAGTATGGAGAAGACAAGAGGTAACGTAAGCTGGAAGGAGAGGACAGACTGGTTTCCCAGCTAGACCAGCAGTAGGAAAAGCTTTCAACTGAGCAGAAAACAAAGGGTTGGGAGAACTGGTAGCCCCAGGCACCTCTGGGGCTGGGGTTGATGGGAACGAGAGCAGAGAAGCAGGCCTGGCCACTCTAAATGGCTTCTGATTGTGCACCAGGCTGGGTGGCTGCCCTCCTCTAGGAAGGACTGGAGGTTCCTCTATAGAGAGCATAAACCAGGGGGTATTGGGGAAGGGGAATAACTCAAGGCATAACGCCTGGAAAACACAAAACCCAAAGGATTTAGTAGCCAAGGCTGAATCTTAGCCCTCCAAACCCCTTTCTTTACAGCTCCTGCTGGCAGGGTACTTCAGAGTAGGAGGGTGGAGGGTGGGGGCTCTTCTCTGGGGAACCTGTCCAGCCTGGGAAGAAAGACCAAATAGGTGTCAACACGGGAGAGGGTCTCCAGGAAGCCTCCCACTCCTGGAGAGCTTCCCACTAACTCCTAGCTTCACAAGTCTATCAGCAACAGACAACTGTGGAACTTCCAGAATGGAAGTGTCAACTACAAACTGGCACTTACCAAGAGCATTGCCGATGACCGAACAACAAGGCATTTGCCCTCTGCCTCTACTGAGATTGTACCTTCCCTGGTGGTTCAGATGGTAAAGCATCTGCCTACAATGTGGGAGACCTGGGTTTGATCCCTGGGCTGGGAAGATCCCCTGGAGAAGGAAATGGCAACCCACTCCAGTACCCTTGCCTGGAAAATCCCATGGACGGAGGAGTGTGGTAGACTGCAGTCCATGGGGTCGCAAAGAGTCGGACACAACTGAGAGACTTCACTTTCTACTGAGATTGAACCGCACGCTGCTGCAGCTGGTGACTTTCAGCACCCCCGGAGGGAGTTCAGGGTGGAGGGAGGCACTCTGTGCTCCAGGGAATCTGGTGGGACTGGTCTTTAGATGGTTGGATGTTTTCAGGAACAGATTTTATTATCTCAATCCTTGCCTCTCCTCGTATCTAGAGAAGCACTAAATCCCTTCACGGTGACATCAGACCCTCATATCTGACAAAAACCCTTTTGTAAATTGAGTGATACTGACGCCCCCAAACCTCCTATATTGACTCCCCCCACTACCGCTTCGGAGCAGGCGCTCAGAGCTGTCTGGGGTGCTGCCTCCCGAGCTGCGGTCCTCATTTGAGCCCAGATAAAACTTAACTCACAACTTTCAGGTTGTACATCTTTTTTAGTCGACAGAAGGTAGAAATGAAAATAATAAAAATTAGTAAATTTGACATATGTAAAATAGATAGCCAATGGGAATTTGCTGTATGCCCCAGGAAACTCAAACAGGGGCTCTGTATCAACCTAGAGAGGTGGAGTGGGGAGGGAGTTTCAAAAGGGAGGGATATATATGTATACCTATGGCTGATTCAGGGTGAGGTTTGACAGAAAACAACAAATTTCTATAAAGTAATTATCCTTCAATAAAAAAAGAAGTTAAATTTTTTTTTTAAGTAAATTTGGAGAAGGCAAAAACAGACCAGGGAGAAGGAAACTTTTTTTTTAAATCACTTTCACTTTCATTTTAAGAGAATGCAATTTATCCATGAATAAGAAGGGAGTGCTTTAAAACAAAAAAGGAATGTTCAGGGAATTCCCTAATGGTTAGGGAATTTGTAGTTAGGGTTCTGAGCTTTCACTTGCAAGGGCACAGGTTCAATCCCTCCCTGGTCAGAGAACTAACATCCCCACAAGCTTCACCGCATGGCCAAAATAATAATAATAATAAAATGAAGAAAAAGGAATGTTCAGATGATTAAAACAAAAATCTCTCAGAAATTAAAAGCAAACTAGCAGAAAAAAACTAAACAGCAAAGGTTAGAACAGCAAGTTGAGGTGAATCTCTCAGAAGACTCAAAACACATGGTGAGAGAGAAAGCAGGAAATGGTGAGAATATTAGAGAACCAGCCCAGCGGTCCAGTCACGCTAGTAATATCCTAAAATAGAAAAGAAAGAGCAGAGAAAAGACAAAGAGGGAAAACCTCCATGAAAAAATCTGAAGGAAACTTCCCAGATCTGAGGGACAGGAATTTTACAGAGGGAAAGCGCCAGCCCAGGGAAATTAACATCACCCCACCCCAGAGCAGGCTGTTGAGAAACTTCAGAACAAAGGGCACAGATAAAGTCCCAGAAGCTTCCAAAAAGAAAAAGGCAAGTCACATGGAAACAGGAAATACAACACTTCAGGTTTCCCAACAGTTACACTGGCGGAGCCACGCCTTCGAGATTCTGAAGGAAATGATTTTCCACCAAACATTCTGCTCATTGCCAAACTATCAAAGCACTAAATCCCTTCACGGTGACATCAGACCCTCATATCTGACAAAAACCCTTTTGTAAATTGAGTGATACTGACGCCCCCAAACCTCCTATATTGACTCCCCCCACTACCGCTTCGGAGCAGGCGCTCAGAGCTGTCTGGGGTGCTGCCTCCCGAGCTGCGGTCCTCATTTGAGCCCAGATAAAACTTAACTCACAACTTTCAGGTTGTACATCTTTTTTAGTCGACAGAAGGTAGAAATGAAAATAATAAAAATTAGTAAATTTGACATATGTAAAATAGATAGCCAATGGGAATTTGCTGTATGCCCCAGGAAACTCAAACAGGGGCTCTGTATCAACCTAGAGAGGTGGAGTGGGGAGGGAGTTTCAAAAGGGAGGGATATATATGTATACCTATNGTTGTACATCTTTTTTAGTCGACAGAAGGTAGAAATGAAAATAATAAAAATTAGTAAATTTGACATATGTAAAATAGATAGCCAATGGGAATTTGCTGTATGCCCCAGGAAACTCAAACAGGGGCTCTGTATCAACCTAGAGAGGTGGAGTGGGGAGGGAGTTTCAAAAGGGAGGGATATATATGTATACCTATGGCTGATTCAGGGTGAGGTTTGACAGAAAACAACAAATTTCTATAAAGTAATTATCCTTCAATAAAAAAAGAAGTTAAATTTTTTTTTTAAGTAAATTTGGAGAAGGCAAAAACAGACCAGGGAGAAGGAAACTTTTTTTTTAAATCACTTTCACTTTCATTTTAAGAGAATGCAATTTATCCATGAATAAGAAGGGAGTGCTTTAAAACAAAAAAGGAATGTTCAGGGAATTCCCTAATGGTTAGGGAATTTGTANAGAAGGCAAAAACAGACCAGGGAGAAGGAAACTTTTTTTTTAAATCACTTTCACTTTCATTTTAAGAGAATGCAATTTATCCATGAATAAGAAGGGAGTGCTTTAAAACAAAAAAGGAATGTTCAGGGAATTCCCTAATGGTTAGGGAATTTGTAGTTAGGGTTCTGAGCTTTCACTTGCAAGGGCACAGGTTCAATCCCTCCCTGGTCAGAGAACTAACATCCCCACAAGCTTCACCGCATGGCCAAAATAATAATAATAATAAAATGAAGAAAAAGGAATGTTCAGATGATTAAAACAAAAATCTCTCAGAAATTAAAAGCAAACTAGCAGAAAAAAACTAAACAGCAAAGGTTAGAACAGCAAGTTGAGGTGAATCTCTCAGAAGACTCAAAACACATGGTGAGAGAGAAAGCAGGAAATGGTGAGAATATTAGAGAACCAGCCCAGCGGTCCAGTCACGCTAGTAATATCCTAAAATAGAAAAGAAAGAGCAGAGAAAAGACAAAGAGGGAAAACCTCCATGAAAAAATCTGAAGGAAACTTCCCAGATCTGAGGGACAGGAATTTTACAGAGGGAAAGCGCCAGCCCAGGGAAATTAACATCACCCCACCCCAGAGCAGGCTGTTGAGAAACTTCAGAACAAAGGGCACAGATAAAGTCCCAGAAGCTTCCAAAAAGAAAAAGGCAAGTCACATGGAAACAGGAAATACAACACTTCAGGTTTCCCAACAGTTACACTGGCGGAGCCACGCCTTCGAGATTCTGAAGGAAATGATTTTCCACCAAACATTCTGCTCATTGCCAAACTATCAATCTGGTGGGCTGGTAAAATCGGAATATTTTCAGACAAGTAAGTTCTCAAAGAAAGTTTTATCTCCCACTTATCCTATCCCAGCAAGTTACTGCCACATGTGTTCTTTCAGTNGAAGCACTAAATCCCTTCACGGTGACATCAGACCCTCATATCTGACAAAAACCCTTTTGTAAATTGAGTGCTTCATGATACTGACGCCCCAAAACCTCCTATATTGACTTTCCCCCACTACTGCTTCGGAGCAGGCACTCAGAGCTGTCTGAGGTGCTGCCTCCCGAGCTCCAGTCCTCATTTGACCCCAAATAAAACTTAACTCACAACTTTCAGTTGTACATCTTTTTTAGTCGACAGAAGGTAGAAATGAAAATAATAAAAATTAGTAAATTTGACATATGTAAAATAGATAGCCAATGGGAATTTGCTGTATGCCCCAGGAAACTCAAACAGGGGCTCTGTATCAACCTAGAGAAATAAAACTTAACTCACAACTTTCAGTTGTACATCTTTTTTAGTCGACAGAAGGTAGAAATGAAAATAATAAAAATTAGTAAATTTGACATATGTAAAATAGATAGCCAATGGGAATTTGCTGTATGCCCCAGGAAACTCAAACAGGGGCTCTGTATCAACCTAGAGGGGTGGAGTGGGGAGGGAGTTTCAAAAGGGAGGGGATATATATGTATACCTATGGCTGATTCAGGGTGAGGTTTGACAGAAAACAACAAATTTCTGTAAAGTAATTATCCTTCAATAAAAAAAGAAGTTAATTTTTTTTTTTAAGTAAATTTGGAGAAGGCAAAAACAGACCAGGGAGAAGGAAACTTTTTTTTTTAATCACTTTCACTTTCATTTTAAGAGAATGCAATTTATCCATGAATAAGAAGGGAGTGCTTTAAAACAANATCCTTCAATAAAAAAAGAAGTTAAATTTTTTTTTTAAGTAAATTTGGAGAAGGCAAAAACAGACCAGGGAGAAGGAAACTTTTTTTTTTAATCACTTTCACTTTCATTTTAAGAGAATGCAATTTATCCATGAATAAGAAGGGAGTGCTTTAAAACAAAAAAGGAATGTTCAGGGAATTCCCTAATGGTTAGGGAATTTGTAGTTAGGGTTCTGAGCTTTCACTTGCAAGGGCACAGGTTCAATCCCTCCCTGGTCAGAGAACTAACATCCCCACAAGCTTCACGGCATGGCCAAAATAATAATAATAATAAAATGAAGAAAAAGGAATGTTCAGATGATTAAAACAAAAATCTCTCAGAAATTAAAAGCAAACTAGCAGAAAAAAACTAAACAGCAAAGGTTAGAACAGCAAGTTGAGGTGAATCTCTCAGAAGACTCAAAACACATGGTGAGAGAGAAAGCAGGAAATGGTGAGAATATTAGAGAACCAGCCCAGCGGTCCAGTCACGCTAGTAATATCCTAAAATAGAAAAGAAAGAGCAGAGAAAAGACAAAGAGGGAAAACCTCCATGAAAAAATCTGAAGGAAACTTCCCAGATCTGAGGGACAGGAATTTTACAGAGGGAAAGCGCCAGCCCAGGGAAATTAACATCACCCCACCCCAGAGCAGGCTGTTGAGAAACTTCAGAACAAAGGGCACAGATAAAGTCCCAGAAGCTTCCAAAAAGAAAAAGGCAAGTCACATGGAAACAGGAAATACAACACTTCAGGTTTCCCAACAGTTACACTGGCGGAGCCACGCCTTCGAGATTCTGAAGGAAATGATTTTCCACCAAACATTCTGCTCATTGCCAAACTATCAATCTGGTGGGCTGGTAAAATCGGAATATTTTCAGACAAGTAAGTTCTCAAAGAAAGTTTTATCTCCCACTTATCCTATCCCAGCAAGTTACTGCCACATGTGTTCTTTCAGTAGAGGAAATACAGCAAAAGGAGCTGAGAGAGGCTGAAATAGGAGATCTGACACAGCAGAGGGGAGGACGACCCCTCCCCCTGCCCCCTCCACTCTCACCTCCCTCCCCTCACCCCTATCCCAAGCTCCCCTAACTCCTGAGGGTAGAGACTTTTGTATGATTGGCCCACTTAGGGCTTTTTCTTTCGTTTGTTTTTTAAATTAATTTTTATCACAGTATAGTTGCTGCACCTTCCCTGGTGGCTCAGGTGGTAAAGAATTTGCCTGCAATGCAGGAGACCCAGGTTCAATCCCTGGGTGGGGAAGATCCCCCTGGAGAAAGAAATGTCAACCCATTCCAGTATTCTTGCCTGGAAAAATCTCATGGGCAGAAGAGTCTGGTGGGCTTCAGTCCGAGGGCTTGCAAAGAGTCGGACACGACTTAGCAACTAAACGCCATAGTTGCTTTGCCATGTTACGTTCGTTTTTACTGTGCAGCAAAGGGAGTCAGCTTTACGTATACATGTATCTCCTCTTTTACTGGATTTCCTTCCCATTCAGGTCACCACAGAACATTGAGGAGAGTTCCCTGTGCTATACAGTGGGTCCTCATTAGTTATCTATTTTATAAAGTCAAGTGTTAGACTCTTTGCAACCCCATGGACTGTAGCTCACCAGGCTCCTCTATCCATGGAATTCTCCAGGCAAGAATACTGGAGCAGGTTGCCATTCCCTTCTCCAGTGGATCTTCCTGACCCAGGGATCAAACCCAAGCCTCTCGCACTACAGATTCTTTACCTTCTTGCAGACTCTTTACCTTCTGAGCCACCAGGGAAGCTATTTTATACACGGTATCAATAATACAAATACGTCAATCCCGATCTCCCAATTCATCCCACCACTCGCCTTCCCTCCTTCGTATCCATACATCTATTCCTTTGTTCTCCGTGTCTGTGGCTCTGTCTCTGATTTGCAGATAAGGTCCCTCTATACCATTTTTCTAGATTCACATATATGCATTAATATACAATATTTGTTTTTCTCTTTCTGACTTTCTCCACTCTGTATGACAAAGTCTAGGTCCATCCACCTCTCTACAAATGACCCCATTTTGTTCCTTTTTATGGCTGAGTATGATCAGCCCACTTTGAAGCAAGGAAACCTGGTGAGTAGAAACCGTACGCAGTCCTATTCCTGGCCACTTCCCCCGGGGTGAACAGCTGGGGACAGGAAAGGACAAACAGTGCCTGTCTTGACCAGCAACTCTGATGACAGGGCAAGGGGGCAATACCGGTCAGTAACAATGAAACAATACAGAAGCACCTCCTTGATCCAAGAAGGGCACTCCTGCCCATGCTTCTGGTTTCTCTTTTTCCTTCCCATATTTTACTGTAAAAATTTTCAAACACAGAGAAAAGTTGAAAGGAATATACAATGAACACCTATTTATCTGACTACATTCTACAGATAGCATTTTATTAAGCTTGCTTTATCACCTATCTGGTCATTTATCTATTCAACAGCTCATCTAATGTTAGGCATTTCAAAAGAAGTTACAGAAATTTCACCCTTAAGGAATTCAGCATGTGTATCATTAATTACATTTATTTATAGTTTGTTTTTTTTTTATTTTTTGAGGTGGGGGCCATGCCCCGTGGCATGTGGGATCTTAGTTTCTGGACTAAGGGATCAAACCCAGGCCCCCTACAGTGGAATCATGGAGTCTTAACCTGGCCGTCCAGGAAAATCCTCAATAGTTTGCTTTTCTTTAAGTAAAAATTACATACAATGAAATTCAAAAATTTGTTTACCCTCCATGTATAAAACAGTCCCATCACCCCAGGCAATCTCTTTATGCCTCAACCCAGTCAATGCCTGAAATCCCCAAGGCAACCTCTAACTGAGATCTTTTTCAAAGGGGAAATGAGATCTTTTGGCCTGCTCTAAAAATGTCATCTGAAAGGAAGAGTACTGTGTGTACTCTTTTGCATTTGAATTCTTCCCCTCAGCACCAGCTTTTGAAATTCATTCATGTTGCTGTGTACATCAGAAATGTGTTCCTTTATTTATTTTTAATCTTTTTGGCTGCACAGCCCAGTTCCCTGGTGGTTCAGATGGTAAAGAATCCGCCTGCAATATAGGAGACCAGGGATCAATCCCTGAGTTGGGAAGATCTCCTGGAGAGGGGCTTGGCCACCCACTCCAGTGTTCTTGCCTGAGAAATCCCATGGACAGAGGAGCCCGGCAGGCTGCAGTCCACAGGTTCACAAAGAGTTGGACGTGACTGAGCGACGAACACTAACACACACAGCATGTGGGGTCTTAGGTCCCCAACCAGAGATCAGAAGCTCACCCCCTGCATTGGCAGCGCAGACTCTTAACCACTAGACTGCCAGGGAAGTCCCAGAGCCGCGAAGAACATCTTGTAAAAGTCTTTTGAGACGTGTATTTTCACATATCATGGGTAAGTACCTGAGAGTGGAATTGCCGGGCCATGGGGTAGGTGTGGTGAGATTTATAAGAAACTGTGAGAGGTTAGTGAGCACGTGGAGGTGCTGGGAGGGAGGGCGGTGCACCCAGAGAGGACACGGAAGCCCTGGGCCCCTTCCCACGCTCCTTTGCCCTACACATCTCTTCCATCTGGGTGTTCACCTCTAGCCCTTCTCATACCCCCTCACAACAAACTGGTGAATAAAAAGAACATGTCTCCCCTCCCATCTCCTTCCAAAAGAACCCTAATCAGCGCATTCACAGTTTCTCCCACAACAGCAGGGGGTTTTCATCTACTGGCCTCAATCTGACCTTTCTGCAGGATTGGAAGAGAGAAAACTCCATTCTCCGGTTTCAGCAGCAAAGGAGAAGCGAGGTGGTGGAGAATGGCCTGCCTCAGAAGCTCTGGAACTAAAACAAAATAGCACTGGAAATGACCCTTGAGATGCCACTGAGACCCAGTCGGGTCCAAGTGGAGAAGGTGATGGATGTCAGAAGGATTGGATCTCACTGTCTCTCCCCCTGACCAAGGCACTAGAAGCTCGCTTGGCATCCTGAGTCAGTTCTGATGGAGACTGAGCAAGCAGTGGGAGCTGGTGATGGACAGGGAAGCCTGGCGTGCTGCAGTTCATGGGGTCACAAAGAGTCAGACACGACTGAGCGACTGAATTGAACTGAACTGAACAAGTTATCACCACAAATTGGACTTCACCTTAACAAGTCTGACTAGTCGTGAACTGTAGCCTGTCAGGCTCCTCCATCCATGGAATTCTCCAGGCAAGAATACTAGAGTGGGTAGCCATTCCCTTCTCCAGGCAATCTCCAGGGGATCTTCCTGACCCAGAGATTGAACCTGGGTCTCCCACATTGCAGGCAGATTCTTTACTGATCATTTAAAAAACCTTTATTGAATTTGTTACAGTATTGTTTCTGTTTTGTTTTTTTGGCAGAGGGGCAGGTGGAATCCTAGCTCCCTGATCAAGGATGGGATCCACACCCACTGCATTGGAAGAGGAAGTCTTAATCACTGGACTGTCAGGAAAGTCTCTCTTGTGTTGGTTTTTATATATAATTTCCAATATATCGATAGATGCTATGAATACAAATGCAGAAGTGTTTATTGTCTTAGGGTTCTTCAGAGAAAGAGAATCAATAGGAGAAATATGGAGAGACAGACAGAGAAAGAGTAGAGAGAGAAGGAGGCTGAGATTTATTATGAGAAATTGACTTGTGCAACTATGGAGGCTCAGAAGTGCCCAGATCTGCCGTCAGCTGGAAACCCGGGAGACCTGGTAGTTCCAGTTCAAGTCCAAAGGCCTGAGGACCAGGAGCGTTGGTGCAGTCTGGGTGTAGGAGACCTAAGTCTCAGCTTGAACAGTCAGCAAATTCTCCCTTGCCACACCTTCTCTACTTCAGTGGATTCTGCTTTGCTCAATCTACTCATTCAAATGTTAATCTCACCCAGAAACCTCCTCACAGACACACCCAGAATAATGTTTAACCAAGTACCTGGCTCTTATGGTCTAGTCAAGTTGACTACACATACTAATAAAATTAACATTGACTGTTATGAGTATGGAGATCGGCAGATACACTTGTCACTCATCCAATGAGGATAACCCCCTGGCATGCATGCTAAGTCGTGTCCGACTCTGTGTAACCCCATGGATTGTAGCCCTCCAGGCTCCTCTGTCCATGGGATTCTCCAGGAAAGGATACTGGAGTGGGTTGGTTGCCATTTCCTTCTCCAGGGGATCTTCCCCGCCCAAGGATTGAACCCAAGTCTCTTGCATTGCAGGCAGATTGTTTATCACTGAGCCATCAGGGATTCCCGTGTTATTATCATTGTGAATAATAAAAATTTATAGTTAATAATAAAAACTATTATGACCATTTTATCTACTACTACAGATGACCATTTATACTGTGGGTAAGAATCCCTTAGAAGAAATGAAATAGCCCACACAGTCAACAAAGAGTCCAAAATGCAGTACTTGGGTGCAATCTCAAAAATGACAGAATGACCTCTGTTCATTTCCAAGGGAAACCATTCACCATAACAGTAATCTAAGTCTGTGCTCCAACCACTAATGTCGAAGAAGCTGAAGCTGAATGGTTCTATGAAGACCTGCAAGACCTTCTAGAACTAGCNCTGCTTTGCTCAATCTACTCATTCAAATGTTAATCTCACCCAGAAACCTCCTCACAGACACACCCAGAATAATGTTTAACCAAGTACCTGGCTCTTATGGTCTAGTCAAGTTGACTACACATACTAATAAAATTAACATTGACTGTTATGAGTATGGAGATCGGCAGATACACTTGTCACTCATCCAATGAGGATAACCCCCTGGCATGCATGCTAAGTCGTGTCCGACTCTGTGTAACCCCATGGATTGTAGCCCTCCAGGCTCCTCTGTCCATGGGATTCTCCAGGAAAGGATACTGGAGTGGGTTGGTTGCCATTTCCTTCTCCAGGGGATCTTCCCCGCCCAAGGATTGAACCCAAGTCTCTTGCATTGCAGGCAGATTGTTTATCACTGAGCCATCAGGGATTCCCGTGTTATTATCATTGTGAATAATAAAAATTTATAGTTAATAATAAAAACTATTATGACCATTTTATCTACTACTACAGATGACCATTTATACTGTGGGTAAGAATCCCTTAGAAGAAATGAAATAGCCCACACAGTCAACAAAGAGTCCAAAATGCAGTACTTGGGTGCAATCTCAAAAATGACAGAATGACCTCTGTTCATTTCCAAGGGAAACCATTCACCATAACAGTAATCTAAGTCTGTGCTCCAACCACTAATGTCGAAGAAGCTGAAGCTGAATGGTTCTATGAAGACCTGCAAGACCTTCTAGAACTAGCACCAAACAAAGATGCCCTTTTCATCATAGGGGACTGGATGCAAAAGTAGGAAGTCAAGAGATACCTGGAGTAATTGGCAAGATCGGCCCTGGAGTATGGAATGAAGCAGGGCAAAGGCTAACAGAGTTGTGCCAAAAGAACGCATAGCAAACACCCTCTTCCAATAACACAACACAAGAGATGACTCTACAGATGGATATCACCAGATGGTTAATATCGAAATCAAATTGATTATATTCTTTGCAGCCGAAGAAGGAAAAGCTCTATACAGTCAGCAAAAACAAGACCCGGAGCTGACTATGGCTCAGATCGTGAACTCCTTATTGCAAGATTTAGACTTAAATTGAAGAAAGTAGGGAAAACCACTAGACCATTCGAGTATGACGTAAGTCAATTCCCTTATGATTATATAGTGGAAATGACAAATAGATTCAAGGGATTAGATCTGGTAGACAGATTGCCTGAAGAACTATGGACAGAGCTTCATCACATTGTACGGGAGGCGGTGATCAAAACCATCCCCAAGAAGAGGAAATGCAAAAAGGCAAAATGGCTGTCTGGGGAGGCCTTACAAATAGCTGTGAAAAGAAGAGAAGCGAAAGGCAAAGGGGAAAAGTAAAGATATATCCATTTGAATGCAGAGTTCCGAAGAATAGCAAGGAGAGATAAGAAAGCCTTCTGCAGTGATCAATGCAAAGAAATAGAGGAAAAAATAGAATAGAAAAGACTAGCGATCTCAAGAAAATATCATACACCAAGGGAACATTTCATGCAAAGGTGGCCACCATAAAGGACAGAAATGGTATGGACCTAACAAAAGCAGAAGATATTAAGAAGAGGTGGCAAGAATACACAGAAGAACTGTACAAAAGAGATCTTCATGACCCAGATAACCATGATGGTGTGATCACTCACCTACAGCCAGACATCCTGGAGTTCAAAGTCAAGGGGGCCTTAGGAAGCATCACTAAGAACAAAGCTAGTGGAGGTGATGGAGTTCTAGCTGAGCTCTTTCAAATCCTAAAAGATGATGCTGTGAAAGTGCTGCACTCAATATGCCAGCAAGTTTGGAAAACTCAGCAGTGGCCACAGGACTGGAAAAGGTCAGTTTTCATTCCAATCCCAAAGAAAGGCAATGCCAAAGAGTGTTCAAACTACTGCACAATTGCACTCATCTCACATGCTAGCAAAGTAATGCTCAAAATTCCCAAGCTAGGCTTCAATAGTACATGAACCAAGAATTTCCAGATGTTCAAACTGGATTTAGAAAAGGCAGAGGAAACGGATCAAATTGCCAACATCCACTGGATCATAGAAAAAGCCAGAGAATTTCAGGAAAACATCTGCTTCATTGACTGTGCCAAAGCCTTTGACCGTGTGGATCACAACAAACTGGAAAATTCTTAGAGTTGGGAATACCAGACTACCTTACCTGCCTCCTGAGAAATCTGTATGCAGATCAAGAAGCAACAGTTAGAACTGGACATGGAACAATACATTGGTTCCAAATTGGGAAAGGAGTACATCAAGGCTGTATATTGTTACCCTGCTTATTTAACTTACATGCAGGATTAGATCTCTGGCAAATGGTGCTGTGAACCAAAGTCCTCTGATGCCTGGGCCGGCTGTCCTGTCCGAGTCTCTACACAAAGCTACTTTATGTATTTATTCTTTCATTATAAAATTTTAAAGATAGGTTTGTCATAGTTTTTCTTCCAAGCAGCAAGCCTCATTTANGGATTAGATCTCTGGCAAATGGTGCTGTGAACCAAAGTCCTCTGATGCCTGGGCCGGCTGTCCTGTCCGAGTCTCTACACAAAGCTACTTTATGTATTTATTCTTTCATTATAAAATTTTAAAGATAGGTTTGTCATAGTTTTTCTTCCAAGCAGCAAGCCTCATTTAATTTCATGGCTGCAGTCACCATCTGCACTGATTTTAGAGCCCAAGAAAAGAAAGTCTGTCACTGTTTCCATTGTTTCCCCATTTATTTGCCATGAAGTGATGGGACTGGATGCCATGATCTTCGTTTTTTGAATGTTGAGTTTTAAGCCAGCTTTTTAAAGATATAGTTCCTGCCCTCAAGGAGCTTCCAGAATAGCAAGGCCCTAGTGACTCACTGGTAAAGAATTTGCCTGCCAATACAGGAGACCCATGTTTGATCCCTGATAGAGGAGGATCCCACGTGCCCCAGGACATCTAAGCGCGTGTACCGCCATGACCGAGCCTGCGCTCTGGAGCTGGGGAGCTGCAGCTACTGAAGCCACCACACCCTACAGCCTGTGCTCCGTAACAGAACCACCACGATGAAAGCCTGCCGACGGAAACTCGAGAAGAGTTTGTGCAGCAAGGAAGACCCAGCACAGCCACAAACAAACACGATAAACTGCTTTAAAAAAACAAAACAGAAGGACAGGTGTTGGGACTTCCCTGGAGGTCCAGTGGTTAAAACTCCATGCTTCCAATGCAGGGGTGCAGGTTCGATGCCTGGTTGGGAAAGTAAGATCACATTTGCCACGTGTCAAGGCTTAAAAAAATGATAATTAAAAACTAAAAGGACAGGTGTCAGTCGGGTTTCCACAGTTGTGGCTGATAATATTTTCCAAGTTGGCCACCAAATATCTATCCGCAGGCCCTTGCTGCAGAGTGACAAGGACGCAGGTCCCACTGGTAAATGAGGCCCTCCCCCAGAAGTGGGTCAGCCGGGGACCTCCTGCAAGCTGGCTTTTGGAACCCAGTTGCCACACTACGAGGAAGCCCTAGGCTGTGGGCAAAGGCTCCAGGTGCTCAGAAGGACAGCCCCAGCTGAGGGTCCACCCGACGGCCAGCATCAGCTGCCAGCTTTGTGCAAGAGGAAGTGAAAGTGAGGTTGCTCAGTCGTGTCCAGCTCTTTGCGACCTCCTGGACTGTAGCCTACCAGGCTCCTCTCTCCATGGAGTTTTCCAGGCAAGAGTTCTGGAGTGGTTTGCCATTTCCTTCTCCAGGGGATCTTCCCATCCCAGGGATCGATCCCAGGTCTCCCACATTGTAGGCAGATGCTTTCCCATCTGAGCCACCAGGGAAGAGCCCTGAGGGAGNAGTTCTGGAGTGGTTTGCCATTTCCTTCTCCAGGGGATCTTCCCATCCCAGGGATCGATCCCAGGTCTCCCACATTGTAGGCAGATGCTTTCCCATCTGAGCCACCAGGGAAGAGCCCTGAGGGAGTGAGGTAATACAAAGCGAACGAGGTCATTGTCCCCAGCTTCGGGCCCAGAACGCTGAGTGATCGGAGTGTCTTTGGTTATTCATACGGGGGCCTTTTCCACCCTATCGGACTTTATGCTAATGAGGTGGCTCAGGCCTGGGCCCCTAGACAGCTTCTTGGTGGGGACTGAGCTCCAGAAAAGACCCACCGCTGTGATTAGAGGGTTAGAATCTTCAGCACCTCCCCCAGCCTTCCAGAGATAAGACGGGGACTGGAGATGTGATTTAATCAGCTCTGCCTGTTGATAAAAACCTGGAAGGACGAGGCGGGAGGAGCTTTGGTTGAGGGAACAGACTTCCAGGCTGGGAGGGGGTGGAGAGTCTAGGGTCCTTGAGGACAGGGCACGGAGGCTCTGTGCCTCCACCCTCACCTGAGAGCTCACCCTATTCAATTGTTTATTTAGTTATTTTTATTTATTTATCTTAGTTGTTCCAGGCGGCATGTGGCACACAGGATCCCAGTTCCCCAGCCAGGGACTGAATCCATGCCCTCTGCAATGGAAGCTCAGAGTCTTAGCCATTGGATCACCTGAGAAGTCCCTCTTTTTAAAAATTCTAACCATTTTATTGAAGTGTGATTGCTATGAAAGTCAAAGTGTTAGTCGCTCAGTCATGTCCGACTCTTTGCAACTCGATGGACTGTAGCCCGCCAGGCTCCTCTGTCCATGGGATTTTTCCGGGTAAGAATACTGGAGTGGCCTGCCATTACCTTCTCCAGTCCTTTTTCACATTTTTAAAAAAATTTTTTAACCATTTATTGAAGTATGATTGCTTTCAGTTCAGTTCAGTTCATTTCAGTCGCTCAGTCGTGTCCGACTCTTTGCGACCCCATGAATCGCAGCACGCCAGGCCTCCCTGTCCATCACCAACTCCCGGAGTTCACTCAGACTCATGTCCGTCGAGTCGGTGATGCTATCCAGCCATCTCATCCTGTCGTCCCCTTTTCCTCCTGCCCCCAATCCCTCCCACCATCAGAGTCTTTTCCAATGAGTCAACTCTTCCCATGAGGTGGCCAAAGTACTGGAGTTTCAGCTTTAGCATCATTCCTTCCAAAGAACACCCAGGGCTGATCTCCTTCAGAATGGACTGGTTGGATCTCCTTGCAGTCCAAGGGACTCTCAAGAGTCTTCTCCAGCACCACAGTTCAAAAGCATCAATTCTTTGGTGCTCAGCTTTCTTCACAGTCCAACTCTCGCATCCATACATGACCACTGGAAAAACCATAGCCTTGACTAGACGGACCTTAGTTGGCAAAGTAATGTCTCTGCTTTTCAATATGCTATCTAGGTTGGTCATAACTTTTCTTCCAAGGAGTAAGCGTCTTTTAATTTCACGGCGCAGTCACCATCTGGGAGCCCCCCAAAATCATGTCTGACACTGTGTCCACTGTTTCCCCATCTATTTCCCATGAAGTGATGGGACCGGATGCCATGATCTTCGTTTTCTGAATGTTGAGCTTTAAGCCAACTTTTTCGCTCTCCTCTTTCACTCTCATCAAGCGGCTTTTTAGTTCCTCTTCACTTTCTGCCATAAGGGTGGTGTCATCTGCATATCTGAGGTTATTGACATTTTTCCCGGCAATCTTGATTCCAGCTTGGAAAGGCTAAACATATTTAGTGTACGAAACTTGATGAGCTTGAACACAAATGCACACCTATGAAATTATCGCTACCATCGATGCACTAAACACATCCATGATCTCCAAAATTTCTCCTGCCTCCTTTACTTTTTTTTTTCCCCTGCATTGAGAGGCATGTGGGATCTCAGTTTCCAGACTAGAATTGAATCCACACCTCTTGTAGTAGAAGCGTGGAGTCTTAACCACTGGGCCACTAGGAAAATCCCCTGCCTCCTTTAGTTATTATTGTTATTTGTTAAAAGGACACTTAACATATGACCTGCACTCTTAGCAAGTTTTTACACGTACAATACAATAGTGTTAATTCTAGGCACTAGGCTATGTATGTAGCTCTCTAGGACCTGTTCATTTTGTATAACTGAAACTTGACACCCTTTGGCTAATACCTCCCAAATTCCCTCTTGCCCTATTCCCTGGCAACCACGTTCTATTCCCTACTTTCATGAGTTTCACTCTATTATTTTTTTAAATTAAGTACAGTTGACTTAGGGTCTCCCAGGTGGCACTAGTGGTAAGGAACCAGCCTGTCAGTGCAGGAGACATAAGAGATGAGCGTTCAATCCCTGGGTCGGGAAGATGCCCTGGAGGAGGGCATGGAACCCACTCCAGTATTCTTGCCTGGAGAATCCCATGGACAGAGGAGCCTGGAAGGCTACAGTCTGTAGAGTGGCAGAGTTGGGCACAACTGAAGTGACTTAGCGCACACACACACACACGCACAGTTGATTTACAATATTGTGTTAGTTCCTGGTGTGCAGCAAAGTGATTCATAAGGATTAATAAAGAATAAACGTATATATTCTTTTTCATATTGTTCTTCATTATTTATTACAAGCTATTGGATATAATTCTGTATCATACAGTAGGACCGTATTGTTTTTCTGCTTTATAAATAGTAGTTCTACCTGCTGGTCCCAAACTCCTCATTTATCCCTGCCTTGCGACTCTTTCCCCTTTGGTAACTACAAATTTGTCTTCGATGTCTGTGAGTCACTTTCTGTTTTGTAAATAAGTTTCGTTGTATCACATTTTGTTCATTTATTTAGTTGTAGCACGCACTCTCTTAGTTGGGGCATGGGGGATCTAGTTCCCTGAGCAGGGATGGAACCCAGGGCTTCTGCTTTGGGAGCTTGGAGTCCTAGCCACTGGACCACCAGGGAAGTCCCAGAGGGCTACTTGTTATGGATCTGTGGTGACTACAGAGCCTTGGGGATTCCAGGGACAGACAATCTGGCATGAAAAAATGAGAAGTGAAGAGCATGTGGGAAACGGCAGCAGCTGCGGCTCTTGGACTGCAAGCAACCAAAAGCTACTCTGGATTAAGAAAAAGAAAAATAGAAAAATACTAGGGGAGCTCCGAGAGTCACAGGAAGAGATGAGCCACCAGGACTCAGAAAGGACGTGATTCAGGCAGGGCCACCCGGGGGCCCTCAAGGATCTTCTCTGGGAGGCAGACATCACAGTAACTTATTCCCACGTGCCCGAGGACCCTGTTCTACTCCACCCAGGGTGCCCTTCCTGATGAAGGGAGGTGGATTCTGGTTGGCTGGTCTGGTTGCCTGCCTGCCTGTTGGGGAAAAGGGAGGAGCCCAGTGACTCACAGCCCACCAGAACCCCAAGGAATGAGGGAGAGGAAGTCCCCCCACCCACTGCATAGAAGAACAGGAAGCTGTGGCTGGCCTGGCAAAACCAAAAGGCAGAGGCAAGTAGTTCAGGCCCAGCTCCTTCCTTGGGTATCAGTCTAGAGCTCTACCCAGCACGTCTAAGTTCTAGCAAGAGGATGAAGAAATAGAGCAGAGAGGGAGCAGAGTGTGTGCCCCTGCCCCCCCTCCCGCTCGCCACCCCCCCCCACGTGCTGGGGCAAC
>SJYX01007664.1:328320-359988 GCA_006410675.1 Oreotragus oreotragus | reverse complement strand
CCCCCCGCCACGTGCTGGGGCAACATCACACTTCTTACATTCCATTGGCCAGATTTTCATCACGTGACCACACCAAGCTGTAGTGCACGCTGGGAAATGTCATCCTTGCTAAAAATTCTTTTGCCCCCAAGGAGGAAAAGCCTGGCTCCAGGATAATGCCCTGGTCCTGCCACATCCACCACACGCCATCTGGCTGCCCAGTACTCACATGCATACATCTTTTCATTCACATTTAATGTTTTAAAATGTTCCCACCCATCACAATGGCGCCACCATCGTGTTGCACCCAACACAGGAACACACTCCACGGTCTCAGGTCCAAGTGCTGCAAGAGCTCCGAGTCCAGCATCTCTGGGAAAAGTCCTCTTTCTTCAGTCCGATCTCTGTTTCGTAACCTGTGGAACAAAGAGTTTAACCGGCACCCACTCACCTTATATATGTGTATGTTAGTAATGCAGTCGTGTCCGACTCTTTGTGACCCCATGGATTGTAGCTCTGCCCATGGGATTCTCCAGGAAAGAATACTGGAGTGGAATGCCTTTCCCTTCTCCAGGGGATCTTCCAGACCCAGGGGTCGAACCCAGGTCGCCGCCTGCATTGTAGGCAGATTCTTTACTGTCTGAGCCACCAATAATGCAGAAAAGGAAGAGGAAAGAGATGAAAGCATTCAAAAATAACACTGAAATGACACAGAATGCCAGGAAATGCAGGCGGGCACTGTCTACAATCCCCATTCTACAGTCAGAAGCCTGGAGCTGACATTCATCACTTCCCTTTTTGCTGCCCTTGCTGAGATCCCCGTCTTTGGCCAGGATCAAAGTTAATTTGCTCAAAACTTCACTCCTAAGAGGTCTCAGTCCTTGATGATTCCGCTCACAAAGGAATTCTAGTTTTTTTGGGAAACTTTTACCTACTTCTCCCCACTTTTTTTGGCCACTTGGCATGCGGGATCTTAGTTTCCCAACCTAAGATCAAACCCATGCCCCCTGCACAGGAAGTATGGAGTCCTAATCACTGGGCTGCAAGGGACGTCCCTAAACCTTTATCCCTGAGGTATCAGTCATCTATTGCTGAGTGATTAATAACTCCTAAACTTAAAGGCTTCAAAGAACAATAAAGAGCAGGCAGGGCTTTGTACGTTCAGAATGACTGCCATCAGAAAGTCTATAAACAATAAATGCTGGAGAGGGTATAGAGAAAAGGGAACCCTCTTACACTGTGGGTGGGAATGCAAACTAGTAGAGCCACTGTGGAGAACAGTGTGGAGATTCCTTAAGAAACTGGAAATCCCTCTGCTGGGCAGACACACCGAGGAAACCAGAATTGAAAGATACACATGTACCCCAGTGTTCATAGCACCACTCTTTACAATAGCCAGGACATGGAAGCAACGTGGTTGCCCATCAAATGGATAAGGAGGTTGTGGTATGTATACACAATGGAATATTACTCAGCTATAAAAAAGAACACATTTGAATTGGTTCTAATGAGATGGATGAAACTGGAGCCTATTATACAGAGTGAAGTAAGTCAAAAAGAGAAACAGCAATACATATATTAACGCCTATATATGGAATTTAGAAAGATGGTTCTTTGGAAGGAATAATGCTAAAGCTGAAACTCCAGTATTTTGGCCACCTCATGCGAAGAGTTGACTCATTGGAAAGGACTCTGATGCTGGGAGGGATTGGGGGCAGGAGGAGAAGGGGACGACAGAGGATGAGATGGCTGGATGGCATCACTGACTGGATGAACGTGAGTCTGAGTGAACTCCGAGAGTTGGTGATGGACAGGGACGCCTGGTGTGCTGCGATTCATGGGGTCGAAGATAGTCGGACACAACTGAGCGACTGAACTGAACTGAACTGAATGATGACCCTATATGCAAGACAGCAAGAGAGACACAGATATAAAGAACAGACTTATGGACTCTGTGGGAGAAGCCGAGGATGGGATGATTTGAGAGACTAGCATTGAAACATGTATATTACCATATGTAAAACAGAGGACCAGTTTAGAGCATGGAGCAGGACTCTCAAAGATGGGGCTCTGGGACAACCCACAGGGATGGGGTGGGGAGGGAGGTGGNTACAGTTGGACACTCTGAACTTGGATCTTTCCAAACTCTGCCACAAGAGCATCTTCTCTGGTTGATTTTAATCTGTATCCTTTAGATCTAATAAACCAGGACCATGAGTCTAACTTTCAGTGAGTTCTGTGGGTCCTTCTTGTGAAGTATCAGATCCAAGGATGGTCTTGGACTCCCAGGTTTGCAACCGATGTGGGAAGTGGGGGCAATTTTGTGGACTGAGATCCTCCTAATCTGGCAACCACTGGGAATCCTATAACCTTCTTGAACAGTAACAGCAGATGTTATCAAGGGTCGTAGAGAAAATAAAATAGGAGGAGGTAATGGACGCGTGGGAACTGAGGAGCAGTTCCTCAGCCACAGCTGATGGTGTTTCCTGAGGCTGGGTGGGAGGTTTAACAACCAGGCCAAACAGAATGCAGTCAGACACAGCCCACCAGTGTGAGGGTCTTGGGAAAAGATCCTCATACCCACCGAGAGAAAATGCCCAAGTTGGAGACTTGGTCCAACCTTTAGGAGCTGTACCCTTCAGCAGGCTGCCAAAAGGTTGGAAAAACCCAGACTCGGATGCCTCCTGGAACCCGAAAACCTTCCCTACAAGTGCCAGAGCCCCAGGATTAGACCTTCCTGTCCTTTTCTTTATACCTGGGTCTTCTGAGGTTTGCAGAGGCCCAGAACTAAATCCTAGTTAGTTAAGAAAACCACCCAGCATAGGCAGAACAGAGCTAGTTATTCAGATTTAACATTTGCTTAAGCCAGTTTCCTATGAGGGAGCCATATACCAAGACTATCTATGATGGCTCTGCCATTGGAGAGAGTGGCCAACATAGAACCAGGCCACCGAGAGGCAGGAACACTATGGTAACTCCTGAGCTGACTCCCTGCCATATCTCCTGGGTCCAGAACCAACTGATCATTGAGGTTAGACCACAGCCTGTGCATGGAAGTTTGACCTCTCCCCTGCCCATGTGACTTTGCATTCTGGCTCACGCCATCATGGGCCCAATACCAAAGGATTTAGGTACTAGAGATCAGGGGTTCTAAGACACACAGCTGAGATGACTCTCAGGAGCCATCATCTAAGAATGAAACCTGTGCATTAACACCTCACCCATGTACTGATTCATGTGAATGTATGGCAAAAAACCACCACAATACTGTACAGTAATTAGCCTCCAAATAAAATAAATAAATAAGAAAGAAAAATAAAGATTAACACCTGTGGGTCTTGTGAGACTTGCTGGAGGTATTTTTAGGGAAATTTCTCTGAGCATGGGGCTTCCTTGATGGCTCAGCAGTAAAGAATCTACTTCCAATACAGAAGACACGATACACAAGTTCAACCCCTGACTTAGAAAGATTCCCCGGAGGAGGGCATGGCAACCCACTCCAATATGCTTGCCTGGAGAATCCTATGGACAGAGAAGCCTGGTGGGCAAAGAATCAGACATGACTGAAGCGACAGAGCATGCACTCCCTGAGCATAATGTGAACCCCAGAGAGCGATGCTACCTGAACCATGGACCCTGGATCAGTGGCTGTATCACTTGGGAACTACTGAGAAACACAAATCCCCACAGCAGACCTGCTGGATCAGGAGCTCTGGACATGGGGGCTCTGGACACTGTGCTCCAGCAAGCCTTGCAGTTGGCTGTTTCTGATGCATGCTCAGGTCTGGGCACCATCGCCATGGAGGGAAGGAGAGGCCACTGCTGGAGCTGGGAGGGGGGAGGTGCACGGCTTCACCTGTGCCACCCCTGTCTCTTATACACATCTAGATGTGTATAAGAGACGAGCATGGAGCAGGACTCTCAAAGATGGGGCTCTGGGACAACCCACAGGGATGGGGTGGGGAGGGAGGTGGGAGGGGGGATGGGGGGACACATGTGTACCCGTGGCTGATTCACATCGATGTGTGCCAAAAACCACCACAATATTGTAATTAGCTTCCAATTAAAAAAAGAGCAGGCAGGGTTTTCTAGAATGACCGTGACACTTCCACGTCACCCTGCGGAGTGGGGACGGCCCAGGAGTACGCATTCACAGTACTTGAGGGGGAGAGCGCTAAATGATCAGAGAGAAACAGTAATAGGCTATTCGGTCTTTTTTTTTTTTTTTTTTTGCCTTCAAGCAGTAGCCCTTTAAAAAAGCATCATAGGCAAACTATTATCTGTAGGATCCAGAAACAGCAAGGTCCTATGTATAGCACAGGGGACTATAGTCAATATCCTGTGATAAACCATATGGAAGAGAAATATAAAAAAAGAACGTATACATTATTTAACTGAATCACTTTGCAGGTCGGGAAGATCCCCGAAGAAATTAGCACAACATTGTAAATCAACCATACTTAAATAAAGCAAATTTTTAAAAAAGGCATCCCAGGGACACGTTTTGGTCAAAATTTTTTTTTGAAATGAGACTAGAGGATCATCATATCAATTCCTAAAAATTAATCTATAATTTCATTATGCTTCAGTTACTGTGAATATAAGACCAGTCTTGTTTCTTCCGTCTCTGCACTGTCAACAGTGCAGATTCCCTTCATTTTATAATTTTGTTCATATTAATTTTTAAGATTTAAAGCTCAATAAAATAGCTTTAATTACATTAGCATATGTAACAATAGTTCTTGAATTTCAGAAATACCTAATTCATCACCAACTTTCTCTAGCTCAAAGATAAGTCTAAAAATATTTTAAAAATTAAAAAAATTATTTTGTTTGGCCGGGCCTCATGGCTTGTGAGATCTTAGTTCCCCAACCAGGGACTGAACCTGGGCCCTCAGCAGTTAAAGGACAGAGTCCTAACCACTGGACCACCAGCGAATTCCACCCCCTCACCCCCTTTTTTTTTTTTAATTACAAAAATTTCAAAATATATGCAAAAGCAGGCAAAATAGTAGAGAGTATCGTCATACATACATCATCCGATTATAGAGTTATCAATTCATCAGTCAGTTTGGGTCATCTCTACCCATTGTCCTCCGTACTCATCCAGTTCAGTTCAGTTCAGTTCAGTCGCTCAGTCGTGTCCGACTCTTTGTGACCCCATGAATNAAGTTGCTTGTATATTTTTGAGATTAGTTGTTTGTCAGTTGCTTCGTTTGCTATTATTTTCTCCCATTCTGAAGGCTGTCTTTTTCTAGCCTGATCATACTGATGTCCAAGAAAATAGAAATGCTTGATTGGTTTCATTAGCATATACTCTAGTTGAATAGTCCAACAGTGTAGGGGTATTAGCCACCTTGTACACACTGTCACAGCCGTTGAACTCGTTAGAATTTTGAAATACTTTTGGCTGTTGGCAATCTCCTGGACAATTCCACATTTCTCTCCACCTAGCCCTTCCCTTAACCCTTACTTTCAACAACTAAAAGAGTAATATCTAGCCTGGCATTAGAGTAATATCTAGCCTGACTCGTCTATGCCTATGTCATATGGATTAAATATTTTGAGTCACCCTGTAAATATAACTTAATGTACTTAAACACATTTCAAATTCTGCTAATAGGGGTGCAGAGTGAGAAGATAATATGTTGCTATGAATGAACGATGGAAGGGTCAAATTTAACTTGAGATTAGTGAAGATTACAATATTCTGTAAGCTGAAAGATAAGTAGGTTGAAATGTGTCATGTATGCTGTAGAAACTAATGAAACTACTTAAACAGGGGAATATCACAGCCTGTTAGACACTTTAGGCATAATATTGGTGGCAGGAGATGAGTCTAGAGGCACAGGATTAGAGACAATGAGAGGACAAATTTTGGCAGTGTGAGAAGGGAAGAAAATGTTCGTAGGGGATATTAGAGATGAATAAAATATGTGTGGTTAGTACTATAGAGTAACTCATTGTCTGGACAGAAAGTGATGGAAGCAGACAGATGCCAAGTGATATCACAGAGGCAATCACACCTGGAGCCAAAGCCCTTCCTAATGTTGGACATGAGTTAAATCTAGAATCCATTTGTAAGCTTAACAGCTTCAGAAATGCAGTGCTGTCAAACTTTAGGAGATTGGTTGACACTGATTCCCACTCACCAAACCCAGAGGAGACTCATTAAAAAATCACATTGGCAGTTAACTAATTTGTTGTGAGAGAGTGTCCAGCAAACTTATTAGTGCTGGCCACTTACTTAATTTGTGAGCATAAACCAATAAATTTCTATGTGTGTATGTACACAATCATGTTGTATATTCTAGGGCTCCATATAAAGGTTATAATCTTTTCAATATCTTGTTTTCTAATTGATTAATTGTAAGGAATGTCATTTAAGAACTCTATTTTAAATAATTTTTGAGTACTGAACAAATACCTGGTTCTGTTTATTTTCTTCAGACAACAGCCTTTCTTCTACATACATGTTTCCTTAGTTGTACTTCATAAAACTATTTATTTCTACTTAATGCTTACTGTTCTTGGAAAGCTTTCTGACTACACCAGAATCCTCTATTTAATGAAATTCGACCTCCACAAGCTACTGATCACTAATTTTCTTCTATCTGGTGATTTCTTTCCATACCAATTTGCTAAGTTCTTCTAAAATTTACTTAGTAATTTGCCTTCATTTTTGCTGATTTTCAGTTATAATTGTTGAAGGGATTTTCTGTTTGAAAAATAAAGTCTACATTCACAGTTTGTACTTATTTATAAGATATATATTTAAACATTTCTTCCAGCTATCTACCAGTCATTTAGCTTCATAATACTTAAAATATAATCATCCTCCATATTTTTTTGCTTTGAAATTTTAATTTCTATCTACTTAGAAACAATATGATATCTGGACTATTTCTAAGTATTCCTAGGGCCTGGCACTGCAGTGGTTTATGTGGATGAAACTAGCCAGTTTGTGAATAAATAATTTAAATTTTTCTGTACGAAAATGTCTTTGAAACTCAATTGCTGTTTCAAAGGATTATATTTTTAAAAAATAATAGAATTTTAAATATATATAAATGTATACCTTTAAATTTTAATGTACTGTTGGTAGTAATGTAAATTAATACAGCCACTATGGAGAACTGCATGGAGATTCTTTAAAAAACTAGAAATAAAGCTACCATATGATCTAGTAGTCCCACTACTGGGGGTATACCCTGAGAAAAGCATAATTCAAAAAGACACATGTATATCAATGTTCATTGCAGCACTATTTTCAACAGCCAGGACATGGAAGCAGCCTTGATGTTCATCAACAGATGAATGGATAAAGAAGTTGTGATACTTATATACATTGGAATATTAGCCATAAAAAGGAATGTATTAGACTCAGGTGAACTAAGATGAATAACCTAGAGGCTGTTATAGAGTTATAACACAGTAAGTTTTACAGAATAAGTCAGAAAGAGAAAAAGAAATATTGTATATTAATCCATATATACAGACCCTAGAAAAATGGTACTGATGAACCTATCTGTAGGGAAGAAATATAGATGCAGACGTAGAGAATGGATGGACTTGTGGACACAGTAGGGGAAAGAGGGTAGGATGAGCCAAAAGAGTAGCACTGAAAATATTTACATTTAGTTCAGTCACTCAGTCGTGTCCGACTCTTTGTGACCCCATGAGTCACAGCACGCCAGGCCTCCCTGTCCATCACCAACACCCAGGGTTCATTCAGACTCACGTCCATGGAGTCGGTGATGCCATCCAGCCATCTCAAACCCTGTTGTCCCCTTCTTCCCCTGCCTTCAATTCCTCCCAGCATCAGAGTCTTTTCCAATGAGTCAACGCTTCAGATGAGGTGGCCAAAGTATTGGAGTTTCAGCTTCAGCATCAGTCCTTTCAATGAACACCCAGGACTGATCTCCTTTAGGATGGACTGGATGGATCTCATTGCAGTCCCAAGGAACTCTCAATAGTCTTCTCCAACACCACAGTTCAAAATCATCAATACTGCAGCGCTCAGGTTTCTTAAGTCCAACTCTCACATCCATACATGACCACTGGAGAAACCATAGCCTTGACTAAATGGACCTTTGTTGGCATAGTATCTCTGCTTTAGAATATGCTATCTAGGTTGGTCATAACTATCCTGCAGTCACCATCTGCAGATTTTAGAGCCCCAAAAAATAAAGTCTGACACTGTTTCCACTGTTTCCCCATCTATATCCCATGAAGTGATGGGACCAGATGCCATAACCTTCGTTTTCTTAATGTTGAGCTTTAAGCCAACTTTTTCACTCTCCTCTTTCACTTTCATCAAGACACTTTTATTGGACGTCTTGGAAAACGTCCAGAAGTTTCTGGAAGTTCCTCTTCATTTTCTGTCATAAGGGTGGTGTCATCTGCATATCTGAGGTTATTGATATTTCTCCCAGCAATCTTGATTCCAGATTGTACATCTTCCAGCCCAGCTTATCTCGTGATGTACTCTGCATATAAGTTAAATAAGCAGGGTGACAATATACAGCCTTAATGTACTCCTTTCCCGATTTGGAACCAATCTTTTGTTTCATGTCCAGTTCTAACTGTTGCTTCCTGACCTGCATATAGGTTTCTCAAGAGGCAGGTTAGGTGGTCTGGCATTCCCATCTCTTTCAGAATTTTCCACAGTGTATTGCGATCCACATAGTCAAAGGCTTTGGCATAGTCAATAAAGCAGAAATAGATGTTTTTCTGGAACTGTCTTCCTTCTTCCATGATCCAGCGGCTGTGCAATTTGATATCTGGTTCCTCTGCCTTTTCTAAAACCAGCTTGAACATCAGGGAGTTCACGATTCATGTATTGTTGAAGCCTGGCTTGGAGAATTTTGAGCATTACTTTACTAGCGTGTGAGATGAGTNATCCAGCGGATGTTGGCAATTTGATCTCTGGTTCCTCTGCCTTTTCTAAAACCAGCTTGAACATCAGGGAGTTCACGGTTCATGTATTGCTGAAGCCTGGCTTGGAGAATTTTGAGCATTACTTTACTAGCGTGTGAGATGAGTGCAATTGTGTGGTAGTTTGAGCATTCTTTGGCATTGCCTTTCTTTGGGACTGGAATGAAAACTGACCTTTTCCAGTCCTGTGGCCACTGCTGAGTTTTCCAAATTTGCTGGCATATTGAGTGCAGCACTTTCACAGCATCATCTTTCAGGATTTGAAATAGCTCATCACCTCCACTAGCTTTGTTCATAGTGATGCTTTCTAAGGCCCACTTGACTTCACATTAAAAGATGTCTGACTCTAGATTAGCGATCACATCCTCATGATTATCTGGGTCGTGAAGATCTTTTTTGTACAGTTCTTCTGTGTGTTCTTGCCACCTCTTCTTAATAGCTTCTGCTTCTGTTAGGTCCATACCATTTCTGTCCTTTATCGAGCCAATCTTTGCATGAAATGTTCCCTTGGTATCTCTAATTTTCTTGAAGAGATCTCTAGTCTTTCCTATTCTGTTGTTTGCCACTATTTCTTCGCACTGATCACTGAGGAAGGCTTTCTTATCTCTTCTTGCTATTCTTTGGGACTCTGCATTCAGATGCTTATATCTTTCCTTTTCTCCTTTGCTTTTTGCTTCTCTTCTTTTCACAGCTATTTGTAAAGCCTCCTCAGACAGCCATTTTGCTTTTTTTTTTTTCCCGTACTCATTACTGGGAAGGAAATTCCTTGTACCATACATTACTACATCTGTAAATATTTCAAGGGTATTTCTAAGGGATACACACTTTTTATAAACAACCAGAATTTCATTTAGCACCTTAAAAATAATCATTCCTTCCATCAGATTTTCTGTACTTTCACCTCTCTTTTTTATAATTGATTTTAAAGAAATGTTTGTTTATTAGGCTGCGCTGGGTCTTAGTTGAGGCACGCAGGAGTCTTGCGGGATCCTTCGTTGTGGTACATAGCCTCCAGCTGTGGCCCACGGGCTCTGCAGCGTGGGGGCAGGGTCTTAATTGCTCCTTGGCATATGGATCTTATTTCCCCGACCAGGGATTGAACCTTCGTTCCCTGCAATGCCAGGTGGATTCTTAACCACCGGACCACCAGGGAAGTCCCAGCGTTAAACATTATTAATTGCAATGATTATTAATGGATGCACTGAACTTGCATTCTAAGGACTCTAGGGCTCTGAGCACGAAAACAGCTATTACTTTTGGGTGCCTTCTTTCTGCTTCCTGGATGGTGCTAGTGGTAAAGATCCTCCCTGCCAATGCAGGGGACGGAGGAGATGCAGGTTTGATCCCTGGGTCAGGAAGATCCCCTGGAGGAGGGCAAGGCAACCCATTCCAGTATTCTCGCCTGGAGAATCCCATGGATAGAGGAGCCTGGCGGGCTACAGTTCATGGGGTTGCGAAGAGTGGGACACGAGTGAAGCGACTTAGCACTATCTGCCCAGGATGCGGTAGGTGCTCTGCACCCCTGACAGTTGTTTATTGATATTTCTCACAAATACGCTGTAGGGTGGGTGTCCTTGTCCTCATTTCACAGAACCAGGTCATGGGGCATTGAGAATTTGCTGAGCCTGAAACCTGGCTTCTCTGGGCTTTTCGAGCTGGGTCATGCTGAGAAAGAAACGCTTTCCTACTTCCCTCACCAGAGATGCTGCTGAGAAAGCAGGAAGGAAGATGACGGGCAAATCGACTGGATCCTGTTGATCAGCAATCAGGATTGTTCATAAAACTGTTCCTTTGCCTCCTCTTTTCTCCTCCTTCCTCTCTTAATCCTTTGTACTTCTATGGAAATACTTTTCACACTGACTTATAATTAGTTCTGTCTGTTTGTGTCTCAAATTATAATTAGCAGGATGTCTTTCCCAGAGATGCCAGAAAATTGAGACTTGAGTTAAAATGTTGTCATGAGGCTAAACTAATTTACCAGCCTGCTTTGCAGCACAGATCTAGTTAACCTTGATACAGAGTAAACCTTAAATCTCCTTAGTGCTCCTGGTGTCTTCTCTTTGACCTCTTCTTATGTCTAATTACAACAGGCTTCTTACCTTGCTCAGTGAAGCTTTACGGTAATTTTATTTGCCATTGTTTATGGCAACCAAATAGCTTGTTTAAAATGCCTCGTTGCCTCAGTGGCATTTAGAAAGAAAGAATGAGTAGCCAAGGAGGAGACACATGTCCCTCTCCCAGCCCCAAGCCCCTCTGGCCCTTTAACACAGCTTTCATAACCGGGACTGCCGATTCCCCAGCCCTGAAAGTCTTCACAGGCCCAGGAATACATTTAGCTGACCTCCAACCCTGTTTTCACATTGTTGGATTGGTTTTGAGTCTTTTGGCAAATTTTCCATGAAAGACCCTAGCCTTTAAAATTTAGTTTCATAAAACACTGTATAAAGAAGTGTTCAGTTTGCTTCTGGGAGGCGATGTTTTGAAAAAACAACCACAATTCAGCAGTATGTGTTCCGTCATCTTCCAAGACAGCACCCACTGTGCACTGAAAGGAAAACACTGCTCACAGAAAAAGGGAAGCGAGCTTTTTAACGTCAATGACGAATGCGGCAAAATGCTATGCTGCAAAAATAAGGGGACTGAAAGGTTTGTGCAAATCCTTTGAAAAAAACGTTGTTTTCATAATAATAAAGCTAGTCAAAAGCGAAAATCCTTCAAATATCTATTTCTTGGCCCAAAACATAATGGGTAGTGAAAATAGTGTAATGGAACATCAAAAAGTACAATTCTTTTTAAAACAGTAGACAGAAAGAAAAAAGATAATGCTAAAGAATAGTTAAAATGACACTACTAGACATGTCTTATGTAGTTTATAATTTTCCCCATTGAATTATGGATGGAAAAAAATTCAGGTTTTAAAAATATTTTGAATGTAGATTCATTAATTTCTTTTTTTTTGGATATGTGGCTCTGCATGCAGGATCTTAGTTCCCTGAGCAGGGACAGACCTTGCGTCTCTTGCAGTGGAAGCTGGGATCCGGCCTGTGCGCCGCCCCCTGTCCCCCACCTCCCCGACCGACCTCTGGGGAGTTCCTTTACATGTTTTTTTTNAGACCAGTGCATTCTCTTGGCAAAACTCTACTAGCCTTTGCCCTGCTTCACTCCGTACTCCAAGGCCAAATTTGCCTGTTAGTCTAGGTGTTTCTTGACTTCCCACTTTTGCATTCCAGTCCCCTATAATGAAAAGGACATCTTTTTTGGCTGTTAGTCCTAAAAGAACCATTCAACTTCATAGAACCGTTCAACTTCAGCTTCTTCAGTGTTATTGGTTGGGGCACAGGCTTGGATTACCATGATATTGAATGGTTTGCCTTGGAAACGAACAGAGATCATTCTGTCATTTTTGAGATTGCATCCAAGTACTGCATTTTGAACTCTTTTGTTGACCATGATGGCTAACCACTTCTTCTAAGGGATTCCTGCCTGCAGTAGTAGATATAATGTTCTTCTGACTTAAATTCACCCATTCCAGTCCATTTTAGTTCTCTGATTCCTAGAATGTCGACGTTCACTCTTTCCATCTCCTGTTTGACCACTTCCAATTTGCCTTGATTCATGAACCTAACATTCCAGGTTCTTATGCAATATTGTTCTTTACAGCATCAGACCTTGCTTCTATCACCAGTCGTATCCACAGCTACATATTGTTTTTGCTTTGGCTCTGTTCCTTCTTTATTTATGGAGCTATTTCTTCACTGATCTCCAGTAGCATTTTGGGCACCTACCGACCCAGTGAGTTCCCCTTTCAGTATCCAATCATTTTACCTTTTCATACTATTCATGGGGTTCTCAAGGCAAGAATATGAAGTGGTTTGCCATTCCCTTCGTCAGTGGACCATATTCTATCAGACCTCTCCACCATGACCCACCCATCTTGGGTGGCCCCACATGGAATAGCTTAGTTTCATTGAGTTAGACAAGGCTGTGGTCCGTGTAATCAGATTGGCTAGTTTTCTGTGATTATGGTTTCAGTGTGTCTGCCCTCTGATGCCCTCTCACAACACCTACCATCTTACTTGGGTTTCTCTTACCTTGGATGTGGAGTATCTCTTCATGGTTTCTCCAGCAAAGCGCAGCCTCTGCTCCTTTCCTTTGACGAGTCGTATCTCCTCACAGCCACCCCTCCTGACCTTGAACGTGAGTAGCTCCTTTTGGCCTCCATGCACCCATGCAGCCGCCGCTCCTTGGACGTGGGGTTGCTCCTCTCGGCTGCCTCCCCTGACCTCAAGCATGGGGTAGCTCCTCAGAGAAGCTCTATACAGTCAACAAAAACAAGACCATGAGCAGACTGTGGTTCAGACGTGAACTCCTTATTGTAAAACCAGATTTAAAATGAAGAAAGTAGGGAAAACCTCTACACCATTCAGGTATGACCTAAATCAAATCCCTGATGACTATACAGTAGAAGTCACAAATAGATTCAAGGGATTAGATCTAATAGACAAAGTGCCTGAAGAACTATGAACAGAGGTTCATGACATTGTACAGGAGGCGGGGAGCAAGACCATCCCCAAGGGAAAAAAAATGAAAAAGGTAAAATGGCTCTTTGAGGAGGCCTTACAAACAGCTGTGAAAAGAAGAGAAACTAAAGACAAAGGAGAAAAGGAAAAATATACCTATTTGAATGCAAAGTTCTAAAGAATAGCAAGGAGAGATAAGAAAGCCTTTCTCAGTGATCAGTGCAAAGAAATAGAGGAAAACAATAGAATGGCAAAGACTAGATATTTCTTCAAGAAAATTATGGATACCAAGGGAACATTTCATGCAAAGATGGGCACAATAAAGGACAGAAATGGTATGGACCTAACAGAAGCAGAAGATATTAAGAAGAGATGTCAAGAATACACAGAAGAACTATTCAAAAAAAAAATCTTCATGACCCAAATAACCATGATGGTGTGATCACTCACCTAGAGCCAGACATCCTGGCATGTGAAGTCAAGTGGACCTTAGGAAGCATCACTATGATAAAAACTAGTGGAGGTGATGGAATTCCAATTGATCTATTTCAAATCCTAAAAGATGATGCTGTGAAAGTGCTGCACTCAATATGCCAGCAAATTTGGAAAACTCAGCAGTGACCACAAGTCTGAAAAAGTCTGCTCAGTTTCATTCCAATCCCAAAGAAAGGCAATGCCAAAGAATGTTGAAACTACTGCACAAATGCAGTCATCTCACATGCTAGCAAAGTAATCCTCAAATTCTCCAAGCCAGGTTTCAACAATACGTTAACCATAAACTTCCAGATGTTCAGTCTGGTTTTAGAAAAAGTAGAGGAGCTAGAGATCATAATGCCAACTTCCACTGGATCATCGAAAAAGCAAGAGAGTTCCAGAAAAAGAACTATTTCTGCTTTATTGACTGCTCCAAAGCCTTTAACTGTGTGGATCACCATAAACTGTGGAAAATTCAAGAGATGGGAATACCAGACCACCTTACCTGCCTCGTGAGAAATCTGTATGCTGGTCAGGAAGCAACATTTTGAACTGGACATGGAACAACAGACTGGTTCCAAATAGAAAAAGTAGTTTGTCAAGGCTGTCTATTGTCACCCTGCTTATTTAACTGATATACAGAGTACATTATGTGAAATGCCATGTTGGATGAAGCACAAGTTGGAATCAAGATTGCCAGGAGAAATACCAATAACCTCAGACATGCAGATGACACCACCGTTATGAAAGAAAGTGAAGAACAACTTAATAGCCTCTTTTTAGTGAAAGAGGAGAGTTAAAAAGTTGGCTTACATTCAGAAAGTTAAGATCATGGCATCTGGTCCCATCACTTCATGGCAAATATATGGGGAAACAATGGAAATAGTGACAGACTTTATTTTTTTGCCTGCAAAATCACTGCAGGTGGTGACTGCAGCCATGAAATTAAAAGATACTCCTTGGAAGAAAAGTTATGATCAACCTAGACAGCATGTTAAAAAGCAGAGACATTACTTTACCAACAAAGTTCTGCCTAGTCAAAGCTATGGTTTTTCCAGTAGTCATACATGGATGGAAAAGCTAGATTATAAAGAAAGCTGAGCACCAAAGAATTGATGCTTTTGAACTGTGGTGTTGGAGACGACTCTTGAGAGTCCCTTGGACTGCAAGGAGTTCCAACCAGTCAGTACTAAAGGAAATAAGCCCTGCATGTTCACTGGAAGGACTGATGCTGAAACTGAAAATCCAGTACTTTGGTCACCTGATGTGAAGAACTGATTCATTGGAAAAGGCCCTGATGCTGGGAAAGACTGAAGGCAGGAGGAGAAAGGAACAACAATGGTGAGATTGTTGGATGGCATCACCGACTCAGTGAACATGAGTTTGAGCAAACTCCACGAGTTAGTGATGGACAAGGAACACTGGCCTGCTGCAGTCCATTGGGTTGCAAAGAGTCAGACACAGCTGTGCATCTGAACTGTCTGACTAACTGATGTTATTATATGTTACTTATTCTTTTATATCTTAAAGTTAAGTAGGTTTGATATCTTTGTAGAGACCAAAAGAGAAGTCTCAGCCCTTAGACAATCGATTAACAAATTATGTGAAGTTGAATGAGTTATTTAATATCTCTGGGTCTCAGTTTCCCCCTCTCTGAAAAGGAGAACCTTGAAAAAATATTTCTAAGAACATCTTTCACTGTGATTTTCTTTATACTTTGATTATGTCTTGGCCTGTTTATTTATTGTGTTCTACTTCCCCTGCCTATTCTAGGTTAGTAGAGGTACATTTTCATTCCAGTTCTGCCACTGACTTGCTGGTTATATTGATCAAGTTATTTACTCAGGTTTCTCTCTCAGAGGAAATACCTATCCCAGCCCAATGGTTTTCTAGAGAGAATCAGGAATCTGCTGAGATTTACTTATGTAGAGCATTAAACATAGTACATAACATGCACAAAATGCTCAGTTACTTTTAACTAATACTTGCAATAGCATCACCTCTCTTAGACCATTATTTTCTTTCTTAGCTGCATATGTACACACACACACACACACACACACATATATATGTTTCTAGTCACTGTATTTGATAGGTCATAGTTTAGAAATCAGGAAATATAATTCTACAATACATTTCAGGAAGTAATTTTTTTATAACTTATGTTGAAATGGTGAAAGTGACAAAATGGTATTCATTGAAAAGTAAAATATGAAAAATGATTTATTATGATTGATTTATATTGCATATTTTCTGTGTAGTAAATGTTACTTATTTACAAATAATGTCATGGTAAGTAAAGACATATATCTGATTTTAGTTGGTTGAATGCCCACATTTACTCAAGTGAACTGTTGTTAATTTATATGATGATGTGCCTAGAGCAACCATGTCCTGGCATAACATGGATGATGTTACATGTGCATGGGTTAGTTGTTTGAGCTTTCAAGCCAATAATTAAAGAAAAAAAAATGAACTGTTTANCAACTCAAGTGAACTGAGTTGTTAATTTATATGATGATGTGCCTAGAGCAACCATGTCCTGGCATAACATGGATGATGTTACATGTGCATGGGTTAGTTGTTTGAGCTTTCAAGCCAATAATTAAAGAAAAAAAAATGAACTGTTTAAACAAGTGACATATGTACATATAATTACCAGACAGTCCACTATTATCTGAAAATACTAAAAACATCCTTTTAGAGGTAAAGCTGTTATTGTAAGTGTCTTAAAACAGTAAATTTGCCTTTCCATCAAATATTTTTCAAGAAAGTTATATATATATTAGATTATGTAGTCAATTCCTTGTGTAAGAAATTTAATCACAAAATTTTACCGATATAGAAAATATGGTTTTTTTTTTGTCTACTCTTAATTTTTTAAGCCATATACATTTAGAGAAATGATATAAAGCATACTTTAAAAATAACTGTTTTCTCACATCAGCTCTTTTATTCTTCCATTAAAGATCCTCATATCTTCAGGAAACCTAAATGTGTCGGTATGATGTACATGTTTTAAAAATTCTTTCCAACAACACATTAAAAATTTGAATTCAGCCCTGAAGCATAAAATATGTTTTCAAAAACCCAGATCTGGTTTTATTTTATACCTATTCTGATTTTTTATATCCAAGATCAGTGTTGTAGTTTGCTAAGATTTAAACAGCATAATGTAGGAAAGTCGAGGATAAGGTATATAACCTGACTTTCCTGAGAATTTTGCAGACTTCATGGCAGTTGTGGCCTGGCAGATTGTATGTAAACAGATCATAAATCACAACCAGGGAGGATTTCATTCACTGGTTCTGTAGCAGAAATATAAGCCAAATGAGCACATGTTATGGGGAAAATTAGTATCTAATTGAGGTAAGAAATGATCCCAAGCTTTGTTAAAGATATGTTTCTAAATAATGAATATCTTTATATCCAGTAAAACAGAAACACTATTAAAATATAAATTTAAAATATTTTAAAAGTCTATATTTTAAATAATTGTTGGTTTGGTTCACCAACTATATTAAAGGCCGTATAATTGATCAAGCTTAAAAGAGTATACTTAAAAGAATAGTTTTACTTTAAAATCATATTGAATGCTTTCTAAAGCTTTCAGTAATGCTTCTAACAAAACTTTTAAAATAAATATTTTTGGCTTATTTTGAATATTTCACATGAATTCTAGAAAAAAAAATAGAAAATACAAAGAGTTTGTTTTAAACCATCCATGACTCCACCATCCAGAGAAAATACTGGGAAAATGTAGGCTTTTTTTTCTAGTATTTTACATGCATTTTAATGAAATAGTAAACAAATAATATATATCACATTCTATCTAATGTTTTAGCCAAGTATATTTTAGGTATTTTCTTATGCAGGTAAATATTCTTCATCATCATGATTTTTAATAGTTGCATAATTTTTATTATTGTACCAATCTGTTCATTTCTATAAGGCTGGTTAGTCAAATGATTTCTCCCACCTGTTTTTTCCTTTCAGTTCAGTTCAGTTCAGTTCAGTCACTCAGTCGTGTGACCCCATAGACTGCAGCACACCAGGCCTCCCTGTCCATCACCAACTCCCGAAGTTTACTCAAACTCATGTCCATTGAGTCAGTGATGTCATTCAACCATCTCATCCTCTGTCATCGCTTTCTCCTCCTGCCTTCAATCTTTCCCAGCATCAGGGTTTTTCCTTTACAAATATTATTATAATAAACATGTTAATGTATCAATCTTTGCATGCATTTCTTATGACTTTCAAGAGGAATCACTAAGTCAGTGAGCATTAACTTTTTCAAAGCTCCTAATGATACATATTTCTAAACTGCTTTCTAGAAAGATTTTTCCAATTTAGAATCCCACCAAAAGTATAAGAAATTGCCTACATAATTCAACTAAGTTGCTGTTTTGAAACAAAGCTTATGTCACTTCAGTTCAGTTCAGCTCAGTCGTGTCCGACTCGTTGTGACCCCATGAATCACAGAACGCCAGGCCTCCCTGTCCATCACCNCAGTCACTCAGTCGTGTGACCCCATAGACTGCAGCACACCAGGCCTCCCTGTCCATCACCAACTCCCGAAGTTTACTCAAACTCATGTCCATTGAGTCAGTGATGTCATTCAACCATCTCATCCTCTGTCATCGCTTTCTCCTCCTGCCTTCAATCTTTCCCAGCATCAGGGTTTTTCCTTTACAAATATTATTATAATAAACATGTTAATGTATCAATCTTTGCATGCATTTCTTATGACTTTCAAGAGGAATCACTAAGTCAGTGAGCATTAACTTTTTCAAAGCTCCTAATGACACATATTTCTAAATTGCTTTCTAGAAAGATTTTTCCAATTTAGAATCCCACCAAAAGTATAAGAAATTGCCTACATAATTCAACTAAGTTGCTGTTTTGAAACAAAGTTTATGTCACTTCAGTTCAGTTCAGCTCAGTCGTGTCCGACTCGTTGTGACCCCATGAATCACAGAACGCCAGGCCTCCCTGTCCATCACCAACTCCTGGAGTTCACTCAGACTCACATTCATCGAGTCAGTGATGCCATCCAGTCATCTCATACTCTGTTGTCCCCTTCTCCTTCTGCCCCCAATCCTTCCCAGCATCAGAGTGTTTTCCAATGAGTCAACTCTTCACATGAGGCGGCCAAAGTACTGGAGTTTCAGCTTTAGCATCATTCCTTCCAAAGAAATCCCAGGGCTGATTGCCTTCAGAATGGACTGGTTGGATCTCCTTGCAGTCCAAGATAGAAGCTATAGGCGAGTAACCCACAACTTCAAAAACACTTCTTACAATTAAAATGTCCAGGAGAAAAACACGGTCAGCAAGAGCCTCATGGATTTCTCATGCCCAAATGAACTCACAATGTTCAGTCCCTAGCTTTGCTGTTTCCAAACCAAGATAGGAACATTTCCCTAGAGACTCAAGCACTTAAACCACACAGATTTATAAATCAGATGACCTTTAAAAAATAAATTTACACAGGGAAATAAATATGCCAAGTAGGCCAAAATACTAATTTTAGCAAGCCGATATTCTTTCTCTGATTGGGAAGTTTTTGAAAACTAAAATCTGAAGATTAGTTTTTAGTACAGAATCATTTTATAAAGTAACTCAATGATAATAATGAGTTATATTTTCAAACTATTATAACCTAAAACATGTTGCCTTGCTATAGGTTATATACTCACATTGCTTGACCAACAAGTAATTGCTCTTTGAATTTTATTTTCTATCCTGCATACTGGGTATCATATTTCACTTATGTTTGGGTGTTTCTCAGTATGTAAGACTATACTCAATTTCCGTTAGGTTGTTATTTTAAAATCATTGTGCTCTCATCAGCAAAAGTACAAAAGGTGCTTATACTTGGTTTTCTACAACTATCTCAACTTCCACAGGTGTTTTTTTTTTTTTTTTTTAATCAGTTGTTCATTCCAGAAATGAAATTATTAAAGCTTCCTCATTCTGGAGATGCAAATTATTTGTGATATGTACCACTCTGTATACTAATTACAAGGTAATAAATTCTAATCAGTCTTAAATTTCACTTTTCAAAAATCACATTAACCTTTGAAAGTGTGGTTCTTAAATTTGTAAACATCCTAATGCTTACATCTAGCTTTCAGTCTTAATAGAAATATAATATTGGATGAGTTTCTTTCCCTCTCCAGTGCTCAGATTTCTCATATGTAAGATGAAGATACGGGGAAGGCAATGGCACCCCACCCCAGTACTCTTGCCTGGAAAATCCAATGGACGGAGTAGCCTGGTGGGCTGCAGTCCATGGGGTCACTAACAGTCGGACAGACTGAGCGACTTCACTTTCACTTTTCTCTTTCATACATTGGAGAAGGAAATGGCAACCCACTCCAGTATTCTTGCCTGGAGAATCCCAGGGACGGGGGAGCCTGGTGGGCTGCCGTCTATGGGGTCACAAAGAGTCGGACACGACTGAAGTGACTTAGCAGCAGCAGCAGCAGCAAGATGAAGATAATAATTTTAATAGCATTACAAGGGGGATTATCCATGTAAAATAATTATAAACTAGTGCCCAGAATGTAGAAAATGTAGAATGTAGTTATGATTATTTTTACTGTGACATAATACAAATAATCAAGTCTATCTTTTCCCACATGTTTGAAAAAAACTATGTTCCATAATCTAAAAGGGCGTCATATACTCTTAGGAACAAGTGATATGGAACAACATATTCAAAAATAAAACATTATTTTAGAACCTCTGCAGTATCAGGATTTCTAATCCACATACCTTCTTATTTCAGTTTCCTGAAGATTTTTCTAGTTTTAAATTTGGAAATAATATGGAATTATAAAGAACAATTTATTTAAAAATTTACATCTATTCTCAATTTACCAAATATTGATACAGTCTTAGCCAAGTAAGAATATATTACTAATTGGTAAATACAGAGAACATTCCTGTGAGAACTTGAGAATAAAACAAAGATAACTGCAAGTGTTATTATTTTGTCTTATTTTAGAAATGTCCTAAGGTATGAGACAAGTGTATGAATATTGAACAGAAAATGGAAAATATCATTACTTGCAAATGATACAATTGCACATTAGAAAATTCAAAGAAATTGAAAGAAACTTTTAAAAGATAATAAAACTGGATGAAAGATAAATATGCATTGGCTTTCATCTATAATAGTAATAACCAGAAGAAATATGGTTAAAACAGATTAGTATTTACATGATTTCATAAGAAGCTTTTGAGTGAAAGATTTCTAAAATCTGAGTCATTAAGAATTTATTTAAAGCTGAGCTTTCAGACTCAGGTGCTTATGAATTAATTACATCATGTAAAGTGATTAGTTTTTTTCCCCTTTGAACAAATGCTGATTAAATGTAATTGAGATTTTCAATATAAAGAGATAAAATATATCATACATATAAATGACAGAAAATAGTAAGCACCATGTGAAAGATACTGCATGTAACTAATGGAAAGTAGAAATATGGTGAATATTGGCCTGGGATTTGAATGATAGATGTCTTCCTGTGCTCAGACAAGCATAAAGATTTAACAACCAAAAAATATGGCTTAGGCCAGGAAATTTATTTACTATAATTGCTTTAAAAAGCAAGATATGTTCCTCAAGAGAAACTGGAAAAAGGTGGTAAGTTTTCTGGAAGCCATATTATGTAAGAATATTTTTTAATTTAAATTTTTATTTAAGGATAATTGCTATACAGAGTTTTGCTCTTTTTGTTAAACCTCAGCATGAATCAGCAATAGGTATACATATATCCCCTCCCTTTTGAAACTCTTTCCTATCTCCCTCCACATCCCACCCCTCTAGGTTTATACAGTACCCTAGTTTGAGTTTCCTGAGCCATACAGCAAATTCCCATTGGCTATCTATTTTTCATACAGTAATGTAAATTTCCATGTTACTCTTTCCATACATCTCACCCACTCCTCCCTCTCTCTATTTCCATAAGTCTATTTCCTGTCTGTTTCTCCATTGCTGCCCTGTAAATTAATCCTTCAGTACCTTTTTGTAGATTCTGTATATATGTGTTAGAAAATGGTATTTATCTTTCTCTTTCTGACTCACTTCACTCCATATGATAGGTTCTAGGTTCATCCACCTCATTAGAACTGACTCAAAAGTGTTCCTTTTTATGGCTAAGTAATATTCCATTGTGTATATGTACCACAATTTCTTTATCCATTCGTCTATCGATGGACATGTAGGCTGCATCCATGTTCTAGCTATTGTAAGTAGTGCTGCAATGAAAATGGGGTACATGTGTCTCTTTCAATTTTGGTTTCCTCAGGGTAATGCCAAGGAGTGGGATTGCTAGGTCATATGGTGGTTTTATTCCTAGTTTTTTAAGGAATCTCCATACTGTCTTCCATAGTGGCTGTATCAATTTACATTCCCACCAACAGTGTAAGAGTGTTCCCTTTTCTCCACACCCTCTCCAGCATTTATTGCTTGTAAACTTTTTAATGAGGGCCATTCTGACCAGTATGAGGTGATATCTCACTGTAGTTTTGATTTGCATTTCTCTAATAATGAGTGATATTGAACATCTTTTCATATCTGTTTGTCATCTGTATGTTTTCTTTGGAGAAATTTTTTTAGGTCGTTTTTCCACTTTTTGATTGGGTGGTTTGTCTTTATGGTATTGAGTTGTATGAGCTGCTTGTATGTTTTGGAAATTAATCCTTTGTCAGTAGTTTCATTTGCTATTACTTTCTCCCATTTTGAGAGTTGTCTTTTCATCTTGCTTATTGTTTCCTTTGCTGTGAAAAAGCTTTTAAGTTTAATCAGGTCCTACTTGTTTACATTTGTTTTTATTTCCGTTACTCTAAAATAGTGGATCATAGAGGATCTTGCTTTGATTTATGTCATCGAGTGTTCTGCCTATGTTTTCCTCTAAGAGTTTTATAATTTCTGGTCTTACATTTAGGGCTTTAATTCATTTTTAGTTTATCTTTCTGTAGCTGCATGGGTTTATTTCTGGGCTTTCTATCATGTTCCATGGGCCTATATTTCTGTTTTTTTGCCAGTGCCATACTGACTTGATGACTATAGCTTTATAGTATAACCTGAAGTCAGGAAGCTTGATTCCTCCAGCTCCATTATTCTTTCTCAAGACTGCTTTGGCTTTTTGGGGTCTTTTGTGTTTCCATATGAATTGTGAATTTTTTTTGTTCTAGTTGTGTGAAAAATGCCATTGGTAATTTGATAGGGATTGCATTAAATCTGTACATTGCATTTGTTAGTATAGTCATTTTGACAACATAGATTCTTCCTACCCAGGAACATGAAATATCTCTCCATCTGTTACGTTATCTTTGATTTTGTTCATTAATGTCTTATAATTTTCTGTATACAGTTCTTTTGTCTCCTTAGGTAAGTTTATTCCTAGATATTTATTTATTTTTGCTGCAATGGTGAATGGGATTGATTCCTTAATTGCTCTTTCTGATTTTTAATTGTTAGTATATTGAAATGCAAGTGATTTCTGTGTATTGATTTTGTATCCTGCAACTTTGCTAAATTCAGTGCTCATCAGCTCTAGTAATTTTTAAAATACTATCTTTAGGGTTTTCTGTGTACATTATCATGTCATCTGCAGACAATGAGAGCTTTACTTCTTTTTTTTTTTTCCTAATCTGGATTCCTTTTTTTTCTTTTTCTTCTCTGATTGTTGTAGCAGGACTACCAGAACTATGTTGAATAATAGTGTCAAAAGTGGACCCCCTTGCTTTTCCTGATATTAGGGGGAATGCTTTCAGTTTTTCACCATTGAGAATAATGTTTGCTGTAGGCTTATCATGTATGGCCTTTACTATGTTGAGGTAGGTTCCTTCTATGCCCATTTTTTGAAGAGTTTTAATCATAAATAAGTACTGAATTTTGTCAAAGTCTTTTTCTGCATGTATTGAGATGATCATATAGTTTTATCTTTAAATTTGTTAATATGGTGTATCACATTGATTGATTTGCTTATATTGAAGAAGCTTTGCATCCCTGTAATAAAACCAACTTAATCATGGTATATAAGCTTTTTGATGTGTTGCTGAATTCTGTTTGCTAAAATTTTGTTGAGGATTTTTGCATCTATGCTCATCAGTGATATTGGCCTGTAGTTTTCTTTTTTTGTGTGCTGTCTTGGTCTGGTTTGGTATCAGGGTGATCGTGGCCTCGTAGAATGAGTTTGGAAGTGCTCTTTCCTCTGCAGTTTTTTGAAAGAGTTTTAGAAAGATAGGCATTGGCTCTTCTCTAAGTGTTTGATAGAATTCTCCTGTGAAACCATCTGGTCCTGAGCTTTTGTTTTTTGGGGAGATTTTTGATCACCACTTCAATTTCAGTGCTTATAATTGGGTCATTTATAATTTCTATTTCTTTCTGGTTTAGTCTTGGAAGATTGAACTTTTCTAAGAATCTGTCCATTTCTTCCAGGTTATCTACTTTATTTCCATGTAGTTGTTCATAATTATCTCTTATAATCCTTTGTATTTCTGCATTGTCTCTTGTAACCTCTCCTTTTTCATTTCTAATTTGTTGACTTGATTCTTCTCTCTTTTTTTTCTTGATGAATCTGGCTAATGGTTTGTCAGTATTCTTTATCTTCTCAAAGAACCAGCTTTTAGTTTTATTAATATTTACTATTGTTTCTTTCATTTCTTTTTCATTCATTTCTGCTCCAATCTTTATGGTTTCTTTCCTTCTACTAATTTTGGGGTTTTTTTCCTTCTTCTTTTCCCAGTCTTTAGGAATAAAGTTAGGTTTTCTATTTGATGTTTTTCTTGTTCCTTGAGGTAGGAGTGTATTGCTATAAACTTCCCTCTTAAAACTGCTTTTGCTGCATACCATAGGTTTCTAATTGTTGTGTCTTCATTGTCATTTGTTTCTAGATTTTTTTTTTTTTTTGCTTTTGATTTCTTCAGTAACCTGTTGGCTGTTTAGAAACGTGTTGTTTAATCATCATGTGTTTGTGTTTCTTACAGGTTGTTTTGTGTGTGTGTGTGTGTGTGTGTAGTTGATATCTAGTCTTATAGCATTGTGGCCAAAGATGCTTGATACAATATCAGTTTTCTTAAACTTATTGAGGTTTGATTTCTGACCCAAGATGTAGTCTCTCCTGGAGAATGTTCCATGTGCACTTGAGTAGAAGTTGTGTTCTTTTGAATTTTTATGGGATGCCCTGAAGATATCAATGAGCTCCATCTCATCTAAAGTATCAAATAAGACTTGGGTTTCCTTATTAATTTTCTGTTTTGATGATCTGTCCATTGGTGTGAGTGGTGTTCAAGTTTCCTACTATTATTTTGTTACTGTCAATTTCTTCTTTTATGTCAGTTAAAGATGGAGAAGCTCTATACAGTCAACAAAAACAACACCAGGAGCTGACTGTGGCTCAGATCATGAACTCCTTGTTGCCAAATTCAGACTTAAATTGAAGAAAGCAGGGAAAACCACTAGACCATTCAGGTATGACCTAAATCAAATCCCTTATGATTATACAATGGAAGTGAGAAGTAGATTTAAGGGACTAGATCTGATAGATAGAGTGCCTGATGAACTATGGATGGAGGTTCGTGACATTGTACAAAAGACAGGGAGCAAGACCATCCCCATGGAAAAGAAATGCAAAAAAGCAAAATGGTTGTCTGAGGAGGCCTTACAAATAGCTGTGAAAAGAAGAGAAGCGAAAAGCAAAGGAGAAAAGGAAAGATANGCTGCCGTCTATGGGGTCACAAAGAGTCGGACACGACTGAAGTGACTTAGCAGCAGCAGCAGCAGCAAGATGAAGATAATAATTTTAATAGCATTACAAGGGGGATTATCCATGTAAAATAATTATAAACTAGTGCCCAGAATGTAGAAAATGTAGAATGTAGTTATGATTATTTTTACTGTGACATAATACAAATAATCAAGTCTATCTTTTCCCACATGTTTGAAAAAAACTATGTTCCATAATCTAAAAGGGCGTCATATACTCTTAGGAACAAGTGATATGGAACAACATATTCAAAAATAAAACATTATTTTAGAACCTCTGCAGTATCAGGATTTCTAATCCACATACCTTCTTATTTCAGTTTCCTGAAGATTTTTCTAGTTTTAAATTTGGAAATAATATGGAATTATAAAGAACAATTTATTTAAAAATTTACATCTATTCTCAATTTACCAAATATTGATACAGTCTTAGCCAAGTAAGAATATATTACTAATTGGTAAATACAGAGAACATTCCTGTGAGAACTTGAGAATAAAACAAAGATAACTGCAAGTGTTATTATTTTGTCTTATTTTAGAAATGTCCTAAGGTATGAGACAAGTGTATGAATATTGAACAGAAAATGGAAAATATCATTACTTGCAAATGATACAATTGCACATTAGAAAATTCAAAGAAATTGAAAGAAACTTTTAAAAGATAATAAAACTGGATGAAAGATAAATATGCATTGGCTTTCATCTATAATAGTAATAACCAGAAGAAATATGGTTAAAACAGATTAGTATTTACATGATTTCATAAGAAGCTTTTGAGTGAAAGATTTCTAAAATCTGAGTCATTAAGAATTTATTTAAAGCTGAGCTTTCAGACTCAGGTGCTTATGAATTAATTACATCATGTAAAGTGATTAGTTTTTTTCCCCTTTGAACAAATGCTGATTAAATGTAATTGAGATTTTCAATATAAAGAGATAAAATATATCATACATATAAATGACAGAAAATAGTAAGCACCATGTGAAAGATACTGCATGTAACTAATGGAAAGTAGAAATATGGTGAATATTGGCCTGGGATTTGAATGATAGATGTCTTCCTGTGCTCAGACAAGCATAAAGATTTAACAACCAAAAAATATGGCTTAGGCCAGGAAATTTATTTACTATAATTGCTTTAAAAAGCAAGATATGTTCCTCAAGAGAAACTGGAAAAAGGTGGTAAGTTTTCTGGAAGCCATATTATGTAAGAATATTTTTTAATTTAAATTTTTATTTAAGGATAATTGCTATACAGAGTTTTGCTCTTTTTGTTAAACCTCAGCATGAATCAGCAATAGGTATACATATATCCCCTCCCTTTTGAAACTCTTTCCTATCTCCCTCCACATCCCACCCCTCTAGGTTTATACAGTACCCTAGTTTGAGTTTCCTGAGCCATACAGCAAATTCCCATTGGCTATCTATTTTTCATACAGTAATGTAAATTTCCATGTTACTCTTTCCATACATCTCACCCACTCCTCCCTCTCTCTATTTCCATAAGTCTATTTCCTGTCTGTTTCTCCATTGCTGCCCTGTAAATTAATCCTTCAGTACCTTTTTGTAGATTCTGTATATATGTGTTAGAAAATGGTATTTATCTTTCTCTTTCTGACTCACTTCACTCCATATGATAGGTTCTAGGTTCATCCACCTCATTAGAACTGACTCAAAAGTGTTCCTTTTTATGGCTAAGTAATATTCCATTGTGTATATGTACCACAATTTCTTTATCCATTCGTCTATCGATGGACATGTAGGCTGCATCCATGTTCTAGCTATTGTAAGTAGTGCTGCAATGAAAATGGGGTACATGTGTCTCTTTCAATTTTGGTTTCCTCAGGGTAATGCCAAGGAGTGGGATTGCTAGGTCATATGGTGGTTTTATTCCTAGTTTTTTAAGGAATCTCCATACTGTCTTCCATAGTGGCTGTATCAATTTACATTCCCACCAACAGTGTAAGAGTGTTCCCTTTTCTCCACACCCTCTCCAGCATTTATTGCTTGTAAACTTTTTAATGAGGGCCATTCTGACCAGTATGAGGTGATATCTCACTGTAGTTTTGATTTGCATTTCTCTAANTCCCACCAACAGTGTAAGAGTGTTCCCTTTTCTCCACACCCTCTCCAGCATTTATTGCTTGTAAACTTTTTAATGAGGGCCATTCTGACCAGTATGAGGTGATATCTCACTGTAGTTTTGATTTGCATTTCTCTAATAATGAGTGATATTGAACATCTTTTCATATCTGTTTGTCATCTGTATGTTTTCTTTGGAGAAATTTTTTTAGGTCGTTTTTCCACTTTTTGATTGGGTTGTTTGTCTTTATGGTATTGAGTTGTATGAGCTGCTTGTATGTTTTGGAAATTAATCCTTTGTCAGTAGTTTCATTTGCTATTACTTTCTCCCATTTTGAGAGTTGTCTTTTCATCTTGCTTATTGTTTCCTTTGCTGTGAAAAAGCTTTTAAGTTTAATCAGGTCCTACTTGTTTACATTTGTTTTTATTTCCGTTACTCTAAAGTAGTGGATCATAGAGGATCTTGCTTTGATTTATGTCATCGAGTGTTCTGCCTATGTTTTCCTCTAAGAGTTTTATAATTTCTGGTCTTACATTTAGGGCTTTAATTCATTTTTAGTTTATCTTTCTGTAGCTGCATGGGTTTATTTCTGGGCTTTCTATCATGTTCCATGGNGCAGGGACTTGTGCTCCAGTCTTCCCGGCAGCACTGTTGACGATTCAGGGGTCCGTCAGCACACGAGAGGGCAAACAACGCGTGTAGCTTCGGAGGAGTCTTACTCAGCTTTGGGAGGGATTGGAGTTCTCACGCCTGCCACAACTTGGATGGACTTAAGGGACGTCATTCAAAGAGGCAGAACATAGAAGGTGGTGGCCAGGGGCTGGAGAAGGGGGAACGGGAGTTGTTGAATGAAGACGCTTCTCGTTTGAATGAAAACATCCCAGAGCCGTGTGGTGGTGATGGATGGTAGCCTTTGTGTGCATTTTACTGCAGGTTTAAAGGAAGTGCCAGACGAGAGAGTATGCTCTGGCTGCAGTGACGGTGTGCAGTGTGCAGTTGCTGTAACAGTTTCTAAGCGTCTGTCCTTTTTTTGGCTGAGCTGGGTCTCCGGTGCAGCGAGAGCTCCTCTCTAGTTGCAGCGCCCAAGCTTCTCACTGCAGGGGCTTTGCCTGTTGCCGAGCTGGGCTCCAGGGCTTTTGTGCTCTGAAGCTGTGGAGCACGGGCCTGGTTGCTTCGAGGCACGGGATCTTCCAGGACCAGGGGTCGAACCTGTGTCCCCCACCACGTGCGTTGGCAAGCAGATCCTAGCTGCTGGACCACTAGAGAGGTCCTGGACATGTGTGTGCGTTTCTCTTGGTTATACGCCTAGGGCTGGAACTGCTGGTCACGTGGTAACTTTGTACTCAGCCAATTCAAAAAAGTCACTCTTCCTTCCTGCTGAGAGTGGAGGGGGCAGCAGGGAGACCCTCAGATGAGTGGGAGAGAGGAGTGTTGGTGATCCCTCACGGCGATGCCAGGGAGGCCCTGGAGGAGGCTGCATCGTGGGCATAACTTGGCATTTGGGCCAACAGGCTTGCCTGCCTTAAAGGCTGAGGGGGCGTGAGAGGAGTGCTTGTTTGCCTCTCTGTGTGTGAGCTGCACCTGTTCTCTGCCTGTTTTTCTGGTGGGTTGTTGGTGGGTTTCTTGAAGCTTTGTCAGATGAGAGTTGTCTGTTGATAAGACTTGAAAAAATTTTCCAGTTACTGTGTTTTTCATTTTGCTTATAGTGTTTTTGCCATACTGAAATCCTTTGTAGTGAAATTTAACCTCATTTCTGACTTCTGGGTTTTGTCCTAGTTAGAAAGGCCCTCCCAGTTCTGATGACACGAGGAATTCAGTTGTAACTTATTTTGGTACTAACACGTCACTCTTTGCTTTTACACGTGAAACGTTGGGGTTCATCCTGGCGTGCGGTATACAGTATTGATCCACACTGATCTATCTCTACCTGCCACGAGGAAGCTGTGTGACAGTTTTGTCCTTGTCCCTACGTTCACTGGAAAGCAAGCCTCCGGAGGACGGACCCTTCTTCATCTGCTCGGTGCGCTGACCCATCCCTGTGCTCAGAGCAGCGCTGGCCTAGCCTAGGGGCTAGGTGAGCACTTGCTGATTGAATCTGTGGCAGAAAGTGCCGCAGGTGTGGAACTCCCCAAGGAAACGTCATAGTCATTAGTAAGGAATCATTACAGTCACGCCAGCTCGCCCTCCTTGGAGCTCAGCGTGCTGGGTGCCTCCTCGGGCGGTGTCGGGGCCCCTGACAGCTCCCAGCCTGCAGCCGCTCCCTCCTGGACCTCCACGTCTGTCCCCGACAGCAGCGTGCTGGTCCACGCTTGGGCCACTTTGGGTCATCTGGGGGTCATTTCTCTGGCCTCTGTTTGACAGACTCCCTCAGTTGCGTTTTGTCACTGTTTCCCTCTGACACACTTTTTTAAAAACATTAACTAATTCTGACTGCTCCGGATCTTGGTTGTGGCATGTGAACTCTTAGTTGCGGCAGGCGGGATCTAGTTCCCTGACTCAGGATCGAACCCGGGTGCCCTGACTTTGGAGCGTGGCGTTTTAGTCACTGGACCACCAGGGAGTCCTTCCCCTGACGCGCTTGCTGATNAGAGGCGGGGGTATTTTTAGTTTCCAGAGCAATGGTATCCAGACCATCGCGTCCCTGAAGCCATGAATAGTGCAGGTTGGGGAGGGTAAGGTGACCGCCCCAGAGGGCGCAGCTGCCGAATCGGGTCAGGCCTGCTGTGGCCCAGCCAGGCGCCCGCCTCCCTGGCGGGGATCCTTGTGGACCAGGTTGCTCCTGTTGCCCCGAGGCCGTGGGCCTGACCCACAGCCTGTTCCCTCCACACCTCGCCCCCGCGGCCGCTGTGGTTCCGTATTCAACCGTTGTCTGTTTCTGGGGGGGTGCAGGGGGCAGGCACTGGTGAGGGAGGTAAGGAGTAAGCTCAGGAATTGACGCCCAGCCCTGCGCTTTGTTTTTCTTGCCCCATACTGTGTTTTTATTTATTTATTTTAAATTTAATTTTGGCTGTGCTGGGTCTTCACTGTGGCACATGGACCTAGTCCCCTGCTCCACGTGGGAACTTCCAGACCAGGAATCGAACCTGTGTCCCCTGCGTTGGCAGGCGGATTCTTAACCCCTGAACCACCAGGAAAGTCCTGAATCACAGTCTAGAATTTCAAAGCAGACTTCCTCACTTCGGGGGAGGGCTCTCAGTGTTTGTGGGTCGGTCAGTTTGCCGCAATTTACGCCGCTTGTTCTGTAGATCTGGGGCTTGAGGGGTGGGAGGTGATAGCTGGGCCGAGGACGGCTCGTTGTGCAAGACACAGTGTACCAATACACGTTCAGCACAGTGAGGGTAAACCACAGACAATGCTGCATGGATGACTCTGCTTAGAAATTACTTGAAAGTTATTTCTGGCTCTCAGTATATAAGTAATATCAAAAGTCATCTGGTTGAGGGCTCAGAGCCAAAAGTGTCTAACTCACCTACTGAAGCCTCTTTGTAAAGAGTCGAGTGCACAGTTTATTACTGAGTTTACTGAAGAGCCAGATCTTCAGTGAGCAGCTTGCGCTCTCGCCGTATGTTACTGTGTTCAGTCGCTGAGTTGCGTCCAACTCTGGCCCACCCCGTGGACTGCAGCACACCACGCTCCTCTGTTTCCCGGAGTTTGCTCAGGTTCATGTCCTTTGAGTCGATGATGCCATCCAGCCATCTCATCCTCTGTCCGCCCCTTCTCCTCCTGCTGTCACTCTTTCCCAGCATCAGGGTCTTCCAGCGAGTTGGGTCTTCACATCAGGTGGCCAAAGTATTGAAGCTTCAGCTTCAGCATCAGTCCTTCCATTGAATATTCAGGGTTGAGTACATGATTACTTTGTCATTATCGAAGGCATGATTCCATTCAGTTCAGTTCAGT
>SJYX01007664.1:294777-317865 GCA_006410675.1 Oreotragus oreotragus | reverse complement strand
GCTGTGGTCCACGAAGTCTCAGAGTCAGACTCGGCTGAAGCGACTTAGCACACAAAATTAACTTGAAGTGTTTTCGTATAGTTACGTCAGAATAAGGTAAGTTTTTATGAAAGCTTTGTGGAAAAGCTCACAGTAGCTTTTTTGCTGGCATTATTTTTAGTACACATCCACTGCTGACATCGTTCCTTCTGGTGCTATGCTGTCTCCAGGTCTGCCCGAAGGTGGCCCCTCCTGTGGAAAGTTCTGGAGTAGAAAAGTGCTGATCAATGTAGCGTATGAAACCTATGAAGTTTCAGGACTGTGAAGGATGGCCTTCTATAAACCATTCTATTTTTGAAGCAATTAGAGAAATAAGATACTCTTGAATAAGTTGTTTCCATGATTGAATTGTAAAAAGATCTCTCATTTGAAATATTTTAAATGTATCATTTTGGCAGTGAAAACTGAGGGAAGCCTGTTTTAAAAGTTCTGATGTCTATATGTATGTTCTTCTTTTTTGCCTTTATGGATTCTGTTCTTAAGGACTAGACAGCACAGTCACTTTAAATTTAGAAACAGCGTATAGTGCAAAATCTTGGACTTGGTTATTCACATTTGGAAATCATGAAATCTTTTTCACATGGAGTGGATGTTGAGATCTTGAAGTGATTATGAAGTTGCCAGCCTGTAGAGAATCAAAAATTAAGAAGCTTGTGTTTACATCGATTATTCTTACATGACTTGATTTTATAGCTAGGAAGCAACACATGTATTTTGGAGCTTTGTGTGTGTATTCTAAAACACATATAGGCCATCTCCTGTAATTTCACACAATAAGAAATGTGGGGACTTCCCTGGTGGTCCAGTGGATAAGACTCTTTTGAGTTTGCACTGCAGGGGACCCGTGTTTGATCCCTGGTCAGGGAACTAATTAAAATTTAAATAAAATTAAAAGACGCTCCTTGGAAGAAAAGCTATAACAAATCTAGACAGTTTATTAAAAAGCAGAGCATTACTTTGCCGACAAAGGTGCATATAGTCAAAGCTATGGTTTTTCCAGTAGTCACATATGAATGTGAGAGTGGGCCCATAAGGAAGGCTGAATGCTGAAGAATTGATGCTTTTGAACTGTGCTGCTGGAGAAGACCCTTGAGAGTCCCTTGGACTGCAAGGAGATCCAACCAGTCCATCCTAAAGGAAATCAGTCCTGAATATTCATTGGAGGGACTGATGCTAAAGCTCCAGTCTTTGGGCACCTGATGTGAAGAGCTGACTCATTGGAAAAGACCCTGAAAGTGGGAAAGATTGAAGGCGGGAGGAGAAGGGTTCAACAGAGGATGAGATGGTTGGATGACATCACCAACTCAATGGACATCAGTTTGAATAAGCTCTGGGAGTTGGTGATGGACAAGGAGGCCTGGCGTGCTGCAGTCCATGGGGTCCGAAAGAGCTGGATACGAACAACAACAGGGAATTAAGATCCCACAAGTGGCTCGGTATGGCAGAAAAAAAAAAAAAAATGGGATTTAAGATTCACTTTGCACTTTGCTGTAGATAACTTTAAAATTCTTCTTAAGCTTTCCAAGGAAAAGAAGTAGAATGAAGGGATCTCCAAAACTATCCATATGAGTTCAGAGCTGGAAATGGCTCTCCAATACCAGCCAGTGCTGGAAGCTTTGAAACAGCCCAGCCAATTGATCCTCCATGCGTTGAACGTAGCCATTTGAAACTAGAGGCCTCAGTAAGATGTCACAGGATGGGCGCTTCTGCTTGGCTCTCCTCTGCTTCCAGAATGTTACCTCTTTTTTTTCCCCCAATTTTATGGAAACTTGGACGCACTGGACCAATTTAAACAAAGCATCTGTTCACTTTTCATTTATACTTCACACTCTGCAAACTCCACAGAGCTGTGTATCTGCATGGCTGAAATGTGATTAGAAAACTTGTTTGCCAAGAGCCTGACTGCTTCCTAAAGGTCATCTTCATAGGGTTACATTTCCTTTTTCCTGAAACAAACGTGTGCCATTGAGTGGAAGGCATCTTTGAGGACTGATGACTCCTGGTAAACAGTGGAGGTTTAAGGACCAGGCATGGCTGTGGTTCTGCTCTGTGTTTTGAATAGCTTCCTTTTAAAAATTGTTTAGGTATATAACACAGGAGATTTTTATAGGGGAGCTGTGTCTTGCCACAGTATCAGAGTGGAATTCTGCAGTTAACTTGAATGCTTTTAGGTTTTTTAAATTTTTTTTAAGGAAGTGGACTTGTTTTTCCTTCCCCATCTACCTACAAAGCATTCTGTTTCTATCAGAAACAGGTAATTTGCTTCAGAACTGGAAATAGGCTCTGTTTTCCTTCTCTTAACGCTTGTCTTCTGTGTTTAAGATTACAAGCACTTTGCCACTGCTGTTTGTCCAAAGTAATTTGGAGAAAGCATCAAGTCGTCTGCTCATTTTTTTCCAAGAGAGACTTTTTTTTTTTTTTTTTTGGAAGTCTTTATTGATTTGTTACAGTACTGCTCCTGGATTTTTTTTTTTTTTAATGTTTTTGTAATTTTCGGCCAGGAGGCTTGTGGGATCTTAATGCCTTGACCAGGGATCAAACCCACACCCCCTGCATTGGAAGGCGAGGTCTTAAGCACTGGACCACCAGGGAAGTCCCTCTGTGCTCCTTTGACTTAAATTGCTGTATTAGTCATTTTCCAGAGAAACAATAGAATCTACAGGTACAGATATGAGATTTATCACAAGAATTGGCTCACGGGATCATGGAGGCCGAGAAGCCCCACTGTGTGCCATCTGCGGACAAGAGACTCGGGGAAGCCAGATGTCATCCAGTCCAAGTGCCAAGGTCTGAGAACCAGGGGCACCCATGTCCACGGGCGGAAAAGGGACCCTTCAGCTCAAGCAGAGCAAAAATCTCCCTTTCTCCTTGTTGTTCTATTCTAGTGTTTTGGATGAAGGCCACCTGCATTGATGAGGGTGATTAAGAGTCTTGACTTTTATTTAGCATTTTATCTGAGGCTCTAATAAAAGAAAATGAAGATCAATTTCACATTCAGTTTTAAGGAGTCTTGCGATAGGGAAAGCACACAGATGGTAGCAGCCTTGAAAGTATGAAAACGCCTTCCCAATCAGTCCAGTTGCTCAGTCGTGTCCGACTCTCTGTGACCCGATGGACTGCAGCCCGCCAGGCCTCCCTGTCCATCACCAGCTCCCGGAGCTCACTCAGACTCATGTCCATCGAGTCGGTGATGCCATCCAGCCATCTCATTCTCTGTCACCCGCTTCTCCCACCTTCAATCTTTCCCAGCATCTGGGTCTTTTCCAGTGAGTCAGCTCTTCGCATCAGGTGGCCAAAGTATTGGAGTTTCAGCTTCAGCATCAGCCCTTCCAATGAATATTCAGGACTGATTTCCTTTAGGATGGACTGGTTGGATCTCCTTGCAGTCCAAGGGACTCTCAAGAGTTCTCCAACACCACAGCTCAAAAGCACCAAATCTTTGGTGCTCAGCTTTCTTTACAGTCCAACTCTCACATCCAAACACGACTACTGGAAAAACCATAGCTTTGATTAGACCGACCCTTGTTGGCAAACGCCTTATAGTACACAGGAAAACACTGTAAGGACTTCCTGTGAGGAGGTAGTCTGAATATCTGCGAAGTCTTTCCGTTGTTCTGTTTTCCCCCATTCTAACCTGGAACTCCAGACAAAACAGTACAAAAAGCTTTTCTAGGCAAAGGAGCCTCTGCTGCTATTGTCGCTGTTTCATCACTGAGTCGTGTCGGACTCTTGCTACCCATTGACTGTAGCCCGCCAGGCTCCTCTGTCCATGGGATTTCCCAGGCAAGAATACTGGAGTGGGTTGCCACTCCCTTTTCCCTGAGGAGGGTGATCTTGACTCAACCTGCAGATTCAATTGCTAATAGTCCCTTCTGGAAATACTCTCCTACACCCAGAATGCATGTTTTACCAGCTATCTGGGCATCACTTCACCCGGTCAAGATGACGTGAAATTAACCATTGCATTTGCATTGATGCCTCTTTTCAACTGAGTTCTCAGATGCATCAAAGAGTCTACTTCTGGGTTTCCCTGGTGGTCCAGAGGCGGACGCTCCCAAGTTCCCAATGCAGGGGCCCCGGGTTCGCTCACTGGTCAGGGAACTACATTCCCCATGCTACAACTAAGACCTGTTGCAGCCAAATAAATAAATAAATATAAATATATTTAAAGTCTAGTTCTTGGCAAAACGGCTAAGGGGATATAGCTAGGACGTGGCACTGTTTCTTGTCACTCCCATCACCCTTCTATGACCTGATAAGGACTCGTGCCTGTTCAGGAAAACCTCCCTTAGGAGGGTGATCTGAGAAAAGGGGAGCTGGCTTAGCTCCCATGCAGCTACTCTGTTCTCTATGGGGCAAGTCCCAACATACATATGCCTGAGTTCACTCAGAACTTGAGGTTGCAGTGGTAGGGAAACAGTCATTTTCCAGCCTCATGGTGCCTTCGAGCGAGAAGACTGAGCCAGACTCTGGTCCCTGCATCTGGGCGAGTGGCATCCAGGGTTCACTGTTCAGCCCGCTGTTCACATTTCCCATTCCGCTGTGTAAGGTCGAGGTTTTTATTCTGAAAACACAGTTATTTTAAATACCTGTTGTACTTACTTGGCTGTGTTGGGTGCAGCACACAGGCTTAGTTGCTCCATGGCACGTGGGATCTTAGTTCTCTGACCAGGGATCTAACGCACACTCCTGGCATCGCAAGGTGGATTTTCAACCACCGGGCCACCAGGGAATTCCCTCAAGTAACTATTAAGTGGCCTTTTTCACTCTGGGCAAATTCCAACAGAACATTCTGTTTCCCTCTGAACAACTGAAATCAGTCCCAGTGGGTGGGGCACCGCTACCCAGACTCTGTGTTTTTAGTAATCTTAGTAATTCAGGGTAATTTCAGTGTAGCTGCTGGCTAATTCAAAGGGAATGAATGGGTGGGGTGTAAAGCCAGCCCGGCAGTGGGCATGTGTGGTCCATTTTTGCCACGAGAGGGAGCCACCTGTTCACTTAGGGTGTTTTGTTTCAGGGAAGGTCTTGGTTATTTTTTTTCTTCCCAGTTATATTGTTTATCCAAATTCTTAAGCAAAAATGAACGTGAAAACACAGGCACTGGTTCAGTTCATTGTGGTTAGTTAAGCTCAGTGAGGGTGATAAGATTTGTAACTCTTTAAGCAATACCCACAGCTGGTGCTCTGAAACCAGAAGGTCCACGTGTTAGAAAACGAATTTCAGTGGTTTTGTTTTTCTTTGGGAGAGCGACTTTCAGTATGAAAGTATGAAACCACATTTTCACCCCATATCAACAAGAATGGTGGTTTAGTCAGCGTGTTCTCTTCTGCCCAGAGCAGCTGAGCCCTGACGGGCCCCGTTAGAAGGGTCAGGGTCTAACTGAGCCCTGTCCACGTGTGAGAGCCTCTTGGAGACCCTTGAAGGGAAACTTGCCTCCCCATACGAGTCATTTCTTCACTCCCGAAATCACAGCTTTACATTTCTTTGATGGCTCATTGTGAAATCCTTTTAAAACGTCAGAATCTGTTAAAATATTGGGAGCTGCTATTATTCTATAATGTCAATGAATGATTGCTCCTTCTGGTGCATTTTGGTAAAAGACCTACTGGAATTTTTTAACATAATAAATAGTGATAATAGATATATATATAAATAGCATACCAGTGATTTAACTTCTTGGAAACGTTCTGAGTACCACTTAGGACTTATTAAAATAAAAGCAGTTTGTTTGAATAAACTCCAGGCTTCCTCTTTGTGAGATATTTCCGTTCGGGTCTCTTGGGGAAAAATTGCTCGGATATTGTTCCCTCTCTCCTGCCTGATTCAGACATGTACTATTCAAAGCTCCTCAGAGATTTTGCAAGATCCCAAAATCTGGCCTGAATTTCTTGCAAAACTCATGTCTTTATGTTATGAAGCTCATACATTTATACATATGGTTCACCCCCATGTTTACAGTTCTCTTAAGATGTTTCAGAATGAGGATGTTTTATTAAAAGAGAAACTAACAATAATGTTCAAACTCCTAAGAACATCCTTTTGTGGACCTCCCAGCTCTGCAGCACGAAGGGGCAGCCGGCCAGAACAGTCACTCAATCTTCAGAACGATGGTTCTCATTTCAGTACCAAGGACACGGAGGCCAGACAGCCTAGCTAGTAACTGGCAGAGACACGATTTAAATAGTTGACCAACTTCCCTGGTGGTCTGGTGGTCCAGAGGTTAAGAACCTGCCTGCCGATGCGGGGCACATGGGTTCGATTTCTCCTCTGGGAAGATCCCACAGCTACAAGACACATGTGCTCCAAGATTAAAAAAAAAAAAAAAAGATCTTGAATGAATATAAGGTATGGACATTATATCCAATAGGGTAGAAGCTACCACAAGTGATTACTTAAAATTTTTCTCAATGTATTTACTTTTTAAATTATAAAGTATGATAATGCACTTACAGGAGACTTGGAAAATACAGAACAAGATTACATATAGTTCCACTGTATATTACAATTAATTTTTTAAGTAGGTAAATTAAGATTTTTAGTTGAAGTTTTAATAGCAAGCTCAAAAATTAATAGAATGAATATATAGAAAAGTATATATACAGACAGCTAACAAACTTGAAAAGATACTCCACATCGGTCGTTATTAGAGAAATGCAAATCAAAACTACAAAACCACCTCACACCAGTCAGAATGGCCATTACCAAAAAGTCTACAAACAACAAATGCTGGAGAGGGTGTGGAGAAAAGGGAACGCTCTTGCACTGTTGGTGGGAATGTAAATTGATACAGTCACTATAGAAGATGATATGGAGATTCCTTAAAAAACTTGGAATAAAACCACCATATGACCTGGCAATCCCACTCCTAGGCATATACCCTGAGGAAACCAAAGTTGAAGTAGACGCATGTATCCCATTGTTCATTGCAGCACTATTTACAATAGCTGGAACATGGAAGGAATCTAGACATCCATCGACAGATGAACGGATAAAGAAGCTGGTACAGATACACAATGGAGTATTACTCTGCCATAAAAAGAAACACCTTTGAGTCAGTTCTAATGAGGTGCATGAACCTGGAACCTATTATACAGAGTGAAGTAAGTCAGAAAGAGAAAGAAAAATATTGTATTCTAATGCATATATACGGAATCTAGAAAAATGGTACTGAAGAACTTATTTACAGGGCAGCAATGGAGAAACAGACAGAGACTAGATGTATGGACATGGGGAGAGGGGAGGAGAGGGTGAGATGTATGGAAAGAGTAACATGGAAACTTACCATATGTAAAATAGTCAACGGGAATTTGCTGTATGGCTCAGAAAACTCAAACAGGGGCTCTGTATCAACCTAGAGGGATGGGGTGGGGAGAGAGATGGGAGGGAGTTTCAAAAGGGAGGGGATATGTGTATACCTGTGGCCGATTCACATTGAAGTTTGACAGAAAACTACAAAATTCTGAAAAGCAATTATCCTTCATTAAAAAATAAATTAATAAAAAAAAGAAAGTAGAAAGGATATAGCAGACCTGAAAAGCACCATGAACCAATTCAACATAATTAAGATTTATACAATTTTCACACAGCAGGAGACAAATTCTATTCAACGTCCCATAGACTTTAAACTTGGGGACACTGGAACATATCCAAGGACAGAAAACAAGATGCAAAAATTTCATAATCTAAAGGTACAAAATCATACAGACGGGATTCTCTCATCACTCTCCAATTACGGTAGAAATTAATATCAAAACATCTTTGAAAGTACACATATTTTCAATTGCAGTGTGACATTTACCAAGAGAGATCTTTGACTTGGCCATTGAAAGCCTCAACGTTACACGACTGAAAAAACACAGAGGGTGATTGCAGAGAAGAAGGCATTTAAATGACAAATTAATATCAAGGTGAGAAATTAATATCAAAGATACTTTAAAACCGCATGTATTTAGAAATTAAATGTCCACTTTTAAATGATGGGCATATCTAGGAAGGCATAACAAGGAAAATTAGGAAATATTCTTAAATTTTAACTGAAATATATGAAATTTAAAATTCAGTTCTCGCTCAGGATAGCCACCTTTCAAGGGCTTGACGGCTAGAGGGACTCATGGCCACTGCCTTGGGCAGTGCAGAGAACGACCATTTGCACCGTCACGGAGAGTTCTGCGGGACAGTCTGTTACAGACAGACATGTGACAATTCTGCTTCTTCAAGATCTTCACTATGACATGGTGTGTGATTTTTTTTTTTTTTTTTTTTTNCCAACAGAACATTCTGTTTCCCTCTGAACAACTGAAATCAGTCCCAGTGGGTGGGGCACCGCTACCCAGACTCTGTGTTTTTAGTAATCTTAGTAATTCAGGGTAATTTCAGTGTAGCTGCTGGCTAATTCAAAGGGAATGAATGGGTGGGGTGTAAAGCCAGCCCGGCAGTGGGCATGTGTGGTCCATTTTTGCCACGAGAGGGAGCCACCTGTTCACTTAGGGTGTTTTGTTTCAGGGAAGGTCTTGGTTATTTTTTTTCTTCCCAGTTATATTGTTTATCCAAATTCTTAAGCAAAAATGAACGTGAAAACACAGGCACTGGTTCAGTTCATTGTGGTTAGTTAAGCTCAGTGAGGGTGATAAGATTTGTAACTCTTTAAGCAATACCCACAGCTGGTGCTCTGAAACCAGAAGGTCCACGTGTTAGAAAACGAATTTCAGTGGTTTTGTTTTTCTTTGGGAGAGCGACTTTCAGTATGAAAGTATGAAACCACATTTTCACCCCATATCAACAAGAATGGTGGTTTAGTCAGCGTGTTCTCTTCTGCCCAGAGCAGCTGAGCCCTGACGGGCCCCGTTAGAAGGGTCAGGGTCTAACTGAGCCCTGTCCACGTGTGAGAGCCTCTTGGAGACCCTTGAAGGGAAACTTGCCTCCCCATACGAGTCATTTCTTCACTCCCGAAATCACAGCTTTACATTTCTTTGATGGCTCATTGTGAAATCCTTTTAAAACGTCAGAATCTGTTAAAATATTGGGAGCTGCTATTATTCTATAATGTCAATGAATGATTGCTCCTTCTGGTGCATTTTGGTAAAAGACCTACTGGAATTTTTTAACATAATAAATAGTGATAATAGATATATATATAAATAGCATACCAGTGATTTAACTTCTTGGAAACGTTCTGAGTACCACTTAGGACTTATTAAAATAAAAGCAGTTTGTTTGAATAAACTCCAGGCTTCCTCTTTGTGAGATATTTCCGTTCGGGTCTCTTGGGGAAAAATTGCTCGGATATTGTTCCCTCTCTCCTGCCTGATTCAGACATGTACTATTCAAAGCTCCTCAGAGATTTTGCAAGATCCCAAAATCTGGCCTGAATTTCTTGCAAAACTCATGTCTTTATGTTATGAAGCTCATACATTTATACATATGGTTCACCCCCATGTTTACAGTTCTCTTAAGATGTTTCAGAATGAGGATGTTTTATTAAAAGAGAAACTAACAATAATGTTCAAACTCCTAAGAACATCCTTTTGTGGACCTCCCAGCTCTGCAGCACGAAGGGGCAGCCGGCCAGAACAGTCACTCAATCTTCAGAACGATGGTTCTCATTTCAGTACCAAGGACACGGAGGCCAGACAGCCTAGCTAGTAACTGGCAGAGACACGATTTAAATAGTTGACCAACTTCCCTGGTGGTCTGGTGGTCCAGAGGTTAAGAACCTGCCTGCCGATGCGGGGCACATGGGTTCGATTTCTCCTCTGGGAAGATCCCACAGCTACAAGACACATGTGCTCCAAGATTAAAAAAAAAAAAAAAAGATCTTGAATGAATATAAGGTATGGACATTATATCCAATAGGGTAGAAGCTACCACAAGTGATTACTTAAAATTTTTCTCAATGTATTTACTTTTTAAATTATAAAGTATGATAATGCACTTACAGGAGACTTGGAAAATACAGAACAAGATTACATATAGTTCCACTGTATATTACAATTAATTTTTTAAGTAGGTAAATTAAGATTTTTAGTTGAAGTTTTAATAGCAAGCTCAAAAATTAATAGAATGAATATATAGAAAAGTATATATACAGACAGCTAACAAACTTGAAAAGATACTCCACATCGGTCGTTATTAGAGAAATGCAAATCAAAACTACAAAACCACCTCACACCAGTCAGAATGGCCATTACCAAAAAGTCTACAAACAACAAATGCTGGAGAGGGTGTGGAGAAAAGGGAACGCTCTTGCACTGTTGGTGGGAATGTAAATTGATACAGTCACTATAGAAGATGATATGGAGATTCCTTAAAAAACTTGGAATAAAACCACCATATGACCTGGCAATCCCACTCCTAGGCATATACCCTGAGGAAACCAAAGTTGAAGTAGACGCATGTATCCCATTGTTCATTGCAGCACTATTTACAATAGCTGGAACATGGAAGGAATCTAGACATCCATCGACAGATGAACGGATAAAGAAGCTGGTACAGATACACAATGGAGTATTACTCTGCCATAAAAAGAAACACCTTTGAGTCAGTTCTAATGAGGTGCATGAACCTGGAACCTATTATACAGAGTGAAGTAAGTCAGAAAGAGAAAGAAAAATATTGTATTCTAATGCATATATACGGAATCTAGAAAAATGGTACTGAAGAACTTATTTACAGGGCAGCAATGGAGAAACAGACAGAGACTAGATGTATGGACATGGGGAGAGGGGAGGAGAGGGTGAGATGTATGGAAAGAGTAACATGGAAACTTACCATATGTAAAATAGTCAACGGGAATTTGCTGTATGGCTCAGAAAACTCAAACAGGGGCTCTGTATCAACCTAGAGGGATGGGGTGGGGAGAGAGATGGGAGGGAGTTTCAAAAGGGAGGGGATATGTGTATACCTGTGGCCGATTCACATTGAAGTTTGACAGAAAACTACAAAATTCTGAAAAGCAATTATCCTTCATTAAAAAATAAATTAATAAAAAAAAGAAAGTAGAAAGGATATAGCAGACCTGAAAAGCACCATGAACCAATTCAACATAATTAAGATTTATACAATTTTCACACAGCAGGAGACAAATTCTATTCAACGTCCCATAGACTTTAAACTTGGGGACACTGGAACATATCCAAGGACAGAAAACAAGATGCAAAAATTTCATAATCTAAAGGTACAAAATCATACAGACGGGATTCTCTCATCACTCTCCAATTACGGTAGAAATTAATATCAAAACATCTTTGAAAGTACACATATTTTCAATTGCAGTGTGACATTTACCAAGAGAGATCTTTGACTTGGCCATTGAAAGCCTCAACGTTACACGACTGAAAAAACACAGAGGGTGATTGCAGAGAAGAAGGCATTTAAATGACAAATTAATATCAAGGTGAGAAATTAATATCAAAGATACTTTAAAACCGCATGTATTTAGAAATTAAATGTCCACTTTTAAATGATGGGCATATCTAGGAAGGCATAACAAGGAAAATTAGGAAATATTCTTAAATTTTAACTGAAATATATGAAATTTAAAATTCAGTTCTCGCTCAGGATAGCCACCTTTCAAGGGCTTGACGGCTAGAGGGACTCATGGCCACTGCCTTGGGCAGTGCAGAGAACGACCATTTGCACCGTCACGGAGAGTTCTGCGGGACAGTCTGTTACAGACAGACATGTGACAATTCTGCTTCTTCAAGATCTTCACTATGACATGGTGTGTGATTTTTTTTTTTTTTTTTTTTTACTTTTCACGCCCATCTATGTAAGACAAAAACCCCATTCTCCTGAAGTGGGGGGAAAAAAATCATGAGTTTGCACATGGTTTCCTGTACGCATTTGCTCTACAGAAAGGGATTTCTTAGGCTTTGCCTTTTAATCTTATTCACGAGTGTATCAGTCAGGGTTCTCCAAAGAAAACAGAACCAGGAGGCTATTCATGGATACAGAAGCGATTTATTAGGGGAATTGGCTCACGCAGTTATGGAGGCTGAGGAACTTCTCTGGTGGTCCAGTGGCTAAGACCCTGCACTCCCAACGCAGGGGTCCCTGGTTCAATCCCAGGTCAGGGAACCAGATCCCAAATGCTGTGACCAAAAGACCCTACATGTTGCAACTGAGATCGAAGAGGCTGTGTGCCTCGACTAAGATCCGGGGCAGCCAATAAATAGATAAATAAATAGATAGACGATCCCACCCCAGAAAAATGATGGAGGCTGAGATATGCTATGATATGCCATAAATAAATAGACCCCTCCGCCCGGAAAAATGATGGAGGCTGAGATATGCTATGATATGCCATAAATAAATAGACCCCCCCCTCCGGAAAAATGATGGAGATATGTTATGATATGCCATAAATAAATAGACCCCCCCCCCGGAAAAATGATGGAGGCTGAGATATGCTATGATATGCCATAAATAAATAGACCCCCCCCTCCGGAAAAATGATGGAGATATGTTATGATATGCCATAAATAAATAGACCCCCCCCCCCGGAAAAATGATGGAGATATGTTATGATATGCCATAAATAAATAGACCCCCCCCCCGAAAAATGATGGAGGCTGAGATATGTTATGATATGCCATTCATAACAATACTTTGGCCAACTAATATGAAGAGCTGACTCACTGGAACAGACCCTGATGCTGGGAAAGATTGAAGGCAGGAGGAGAAGGAGACAACAGAGGATGAGATGGCTGGATGGCATCACCGACTCAGTGGACGTGAGTTTGAGCACACTCCAGGAGATAGTGAAGGACAGGGCCAGTCCATAGTGTGGCAGCGAATCAGACGCAGCTCGGCAACTGAACAACAACGTGCCATCCATGAGCTGGAGAGCTGGGACAGTGGGTGGCTTAACACTCTTGGACCAGAAGCTGGAGCTCCGATGTCGAAGGGCGGGACATGATGGATGTTCCACCTCAAGAAGGGGACAGACGAGCCTTCCTCTGTCCTTTTCGTTTCCTGTCCGGACCCTCAGTGAATTGGGTGATGCCAGCCCAGTTTCAGCCCATCTTTACTCAGTCTACTGATTCAAATGCTAATCCCTTCCAGAAACACCCTCAGAGATACACCCAGAAATAATGTCTCACCGGCTCTCTGGGCAGGCGTCCCTGGGCCCAGTCAAGCTGACACATAGTTGACCTTCGCAACAAGACTGTCCTCATTCTCTCTGAATGAAACACGTGGACGTTGAACAAGCACCAGGTGCCTGTAAGGCCTTCCGTGACGGAGACTGGCATTACCTCTTTGTCTTTATTTTCTATGATTTTGAATATTTTAAATTATTTTAAAATTTTTGAAGCAAATTTATTTTTTAATTGAAGGAAAATTGCTTTACAATATTCTGTTGGTTTTTGCCATACAACAGCGTGAATCGACCATAATTATACATATATCCCCTCCCTCCTTCCTCTCCCCTGCATCACCCCTCTAGGTCATCACACAGAGCACCAGGCTAGGCTCCCTGTTTTTAATTTTTTTAATAATTTTTTTTCAAATTGAAGTATAGTTGATTTCCAGTATTGTGTTAGTTTCAGGTGTACAGCATTGATTAAGTTATATATCTATATATCTATATATATTTATGTGTTACTGTATCTAAGGGCTTCCCAGGTGCCTTGGTGGGTGAAGAATCTGCTTGCAATGAAGGAGACGCAGGCAGATGCAGGTCTGATCAGATGGCATTTCCCAGATGGCGCTAGTGGTAAAGAACTGTCTGCCAGTGCCGGAGATGTAAGAGACATGGGTTTGATCCCGGGGTCGGGAAGAACCCCTGGAGGAGGGCATGGAACCGACTTCAGTATTCTTGCTTGGAAAATCCCATGGACAGAGGACTTTGGTGGGCAATAGTGCCTAGGGTCGCAAAGATTCGGAGATGACTGAGTGACTAAGCTGTCTCTCTCTATATCTGTCTATTTATCTGTGATATCTGTTACATTTATCTCTCTATATATAATATATATTCTTTTTCATACTCTTTTCTATTATGACTTATTACAGGATATTGAATACAGGTCCCTGTGCTATACAATAGGATCTTGTTATTTCTCTGTGTTACACACAACAGTTGGCATCTGTTAATCCCAAGCTCCTACTATTATCCCTTCCTCCCTTTCCCCTTTGGAAACCGTGCATTTGTCTTCTGTGTCCATGAGTCTATTTCTGTCTTATAAATAAATTCATTTGTATCATTTTTTTTTAGATTCCACGTGTAAGTGATGTATCGTGATATTTGTCTTTCTCTGTCTGACTTCACTTGGTGCAATAATCTCTGGGTCCATCCATGTTGCTTCCACTGGCATTACTTCCTTCTTTCTCGTGGCTGAATAATATCCCACTGTGTGTATATGCCACATCTTGATCCATTCATCTGCTTAGGCTGCTTCCGTGTCTTGGTTATTGTAAATAATGCTTCTTTGAGCCCCAGGGTGCATGAATCTTTTCAAATCGGAGAAAAACTGTATTTTAGAATGAAGGACCTTCCCCCCGACCTTTCTGTGCTGAATTCCAAGCGTTTTATTGTCCAGTGGCCATGGGTTTTGAAGTCGGTGTCATCTTGTAGTAGGCTGTCATCCAGCCTGGGTCTGTGGGAGAGGGGCGTGTGCTACAGGTCAGACGGGTTGGAAGCGTGACCTTGGTGCTCGAGTTCACTGGGCTCGAGTCGATTCATGGGAACATCCTGTACCGCCCCCCTGCAGAGCCACGTGGGGACTCGGAACGTGAGAGAGGACAGCGTGAGGCATGGAGGCGGGTCTCGGAAGCCGTTGCCCCCTAGACCTTGGGCCCCTTCCAGCTGCAGGCTGGACTCGGCCTCCCCCTCATCACCTCTAAAAATAGGATTTGGAAGTTCTCCCCCGTGTGACATAATGCATCTCTCGATCATAGGCAGGAAGTGAATACTTTCCTGCCAGGCCAGCCCGGTCCCTGGGAGGTGGGCTGGGAGAGACATTCCTCTTCTGTTTCACCATAGACTGTTTCGGGGCACTTACTCTAAGCCTGCTTTCTTCAGTCTGAAACACGACGTCTCTTTGAAATTACACAGCAAAATAGATGGCCTGGATTTGGGCGATCCTGGATGTTTAGATGTCATGAACAACGTGTGGTTGAGTGCGAGTCATCACCCCCTCCGCCTGCCTGAACTCTGTCCTGGGCTTGGTGGGACTCATAAAAGTGGTGAGGGCATCTCAGGGAACGCGCGCAGAGCCTCCAGCGATTAGCTGGAGACAGCAGTTTGGCTCCTTGACCCAGCGGGTGATGGCGAACTTGGCGCAACCGACTGGAGCCGGCGGGCCAAGGCTCGAGGTGTATGATAACAGGGATACTGGTTTTCTGGGATCGGCAGTAAGAAACGAAGGTCTTCAGTGCCTTGCTGCTGTGCGTCAGGTTCTAAGCATGAGCAAGACAGGAGTTGTTCTGTCCATCCGTGGGTTGGGGAGAAAAGTGACTCTCAGACCAAACTAACTGTGAGTGCTGAGGAATCTCCCAGGGGCTGGGGGGCATCCCGAAAGTGGCTCTCAGACCACTGTTCACTCCCCCTCCCCGGCCAGTGCCCTGGATGCGGACCAGTGCTTCTAATACAGGAGCCTCCGCTCAGCCCAGGTAACTGGTGCACGGAGGCTTGCCAAACCCCTGCGGGAAGCCGGCCAGGCCTATGCCAGGAGCTGCAGTTTGCAACAGACGACTCATTTGAGATCCCGTTTCTGGGCTGATGGAGCAGGATGTCACCTCTCTGTCCTGGGCAGAGACTAGAGCACCCCTAAACCGCTTGTCCTTCCAACCCATGAGATCCAAAGCTCCCCAGTCTTGGATGAAGCCAGCCCTCCGACGGCTCTACCCTACAGAAGCAGAGAGGCTGACAGTCTGGTCCCGCCTGTGCCCTGGCCAGCACCCCTCTCACCCAGCAGCCCCCTGAGCTCTCATTGCGTCATCCAAGTCCATCCTCCCCTCTGTGGCTGAGGGCCAGTTCCCGCCGCCGCCCTGAACACCAGCACCAGCCTTGCCCTCCTTTCCTCAGCTATTTGCCAAAGCAAGACCCTTCTTGTGTGTGCCCGCTGTTGATTCAGTCATGTCCAACTGTTTGTGACCCCATGGACCATAGCCCACCAGGCTCCTCTGTCCATGGGATTCTCCAGGCAAACATACTGGAGTGGATGGCCATGCCCTTCTCCAGGGGATCTTCCCAACCCAGGGATCGAACCTGCATCTCTTGCGTGTCCTGTATCGGCAGGCAGGTTCCTTACCACTTGTGCCTCCTGGGAAGCCCTAGACCCTTTCCACTGCCGGTCAGCTGTCTAAAACAAACTGTGCAAACAAACAGGGAACAAGAGATGAGAGTCAGGCTTTGCTCCGCTGCTTGAAATAATTTGTTGTAGGTTCTAATGGAAGCAAAACCCCACTTAAGATGACAAATGGGGGGAAGCCACGGTAATTGGATTTGCTGTGAAGTGGCTGTACTGCTACCAAATTGGACAGAAAATTACTGGGGCTCTTGGAGTGAGGATGATGGCATCTCCGATGGTGGGGACCGGGCCTCGTCAGCCCTCCCTCTCTCGCTTCTTCCTGCTTGGCTGCAGCCCCCATGTTTTCCCCGAGGTTCCCGGGTCCCTGCAGACCATCTGGCCCTTGGGGGCACCCAGCCCGCCTGGTGGTCGCAGCCTGGCACTTTGGTTTTTTTTTCCAATTCTGACTCTGATTGCTCGAGATTCTCTATCGGATCCCCATCAGATCAGACAGTTACCCCACTGCCCATCATCACCCCACCCCCAAACAGGAGTGCTTGTCATGTTGAAGATGTCACTGTGTTTACTGTGGGGGGAAAGGAGTATGCAAGCTGGCAAGGAAGAGAAAACGGGGGTGGGGAGTTATTATTTAATGCGGTGGAGTTTCAGCTAGGGTCAATGACTGGGTTCTGCAGATGACCGTGTGGATGGTTGTGCAACAGGGTGAATGGACTTAAAGCCCCTGAACTGGACGCTTACAGATGGCAAACGTCATGTTACCTATTTTATCACAATAAAGACTTAAATATTTTTTGAATGGAGAAATAACAGTTTCTGGGATCTTGAGCGGTCTGGCTCAATCAGGAGGCCAGTGGCTCCAGGCGTCCTTTCTCTCTTGGAGCCCTCCCTGCCTGTCTCTGCCTCTCTCCCAGCCTCTGTCTCTACTTCTATCTTTGTCTCTGTCTGTCTCTGTCTTTCTCTTACTTTCTTACTTGAGTTGCCTCCAAACCCTTCCCACCCTCTGGTTCCCCAGCCACAGACCTTAACCATCTGTTACGGACTGAACTGTGCGTTCCCCAAATTCATGTGTTGAAGCCCAACTCCCAAGGTGGCATTTGGAGGTGGTTCCTTGGGGAGGTAATTAAGTTTAGATGAGGCCATGAAGGTACAACCCCCACGACAGGACTAGTGTCTTTATAAGAGGAGGAAGAGGGACTCCCCTGGTGGTCCTCTGGCTGAGATACCATGTTCCCAATGCGGGGGCCTGGGTTTGATTCCTGCTCAGGGAACTAGATTCCACATGCTGCAACTAAAGATCCCACATCCCTTGTGCCACCACCAAGACTTGCACAGCCAAATAAAAAAGTTTTTTTAAAGGAGAAGAAACTGGAGTTCACCCCCTCCCCCGCCTCTCTCTCTCCAACTTGGGAGGGCACAGCAAGAAGGCGACCGTCTGTAAGCTGTATTGTTCCCTGCTTCCTAGAGGGTGTGTCACCTCCCTCCCGGTTGCTACAGAGACCCACGGGGAGGTTCCCCATCTTCCCCATCCCCCAACCTTTGGCAACCACTTCTGCTTTCTATCTCTATAAGTTTGACTTTTTTTTTTTTTTGATTCCACATATCAGTGATACCATGGAAAAGGCAATGGCACCCACTCCAGTACTCTTGCCTGGAAAATCCCACGGACAGAGGAGCCTGGTAGGCTGCAGTCCATGGGGTCGCCAAGAGTCGGACACGACTGAGTGACTTCACTTTCCCGTTTCACTTTCATCCATTGGAGAGGGAAATGGCAGCCCACTCCAGTGTTCTTGCCTGGAGAATCCCAGGGACGGGGGAGCCTGGTGGGCTGCCGTCTGTGGGGTCGCACAGAGTCGGACACGACTGCAGTGACTTAGTAGCAGTGATACCATACTTGTATTTGTCTTTCTCTGGCTTATTTCACTTAACACTGTGCCCTCAAGGTCCATCTGTATGCTCAGTCACCCACTTGTATCTGACTCTTTGCGACCCTACGGACTGTAGCCCGCCAGGCTCCTCTGTCCATGGGATTTCCCAGGCAAGACTGCCGGAGTGGGTTGCCATTTCCTTCTCCAGGGGAATCTTCCAGACCCAGGGATTGAACCCGTGTCTCCTGCACTGGCCGCCGGATTCTTGACCTCTGAGCCACCTGGGAAGCCCCAAGGTCCATCCGTGTTCTAACAAATGACAGGACTTCCTTCTTTCTCACGGCTGAATAACATCCCATCCCTTATGCACTGCACCTTCTGAAGCCATTCGTCTGTGATGGACACCGAGGCCGCTCCTCTATCTTGGCTGAAGTGACTAATGCTGCTATGAACATGGTGGTTCCAATATCCTTTTTTTTTTTTTTTTCAATATCCTTTTTTAAATGTCCTTTGGCTCTATACCCAGAAGTGGGATTGCTGGATCATTTGGCAGTTCTATTTTTAATTCTTGAGGAAACTCCAAGCTGTTTTTCCTAGCGGCTGCACCGATTTACATTTCCACTAACATTGCACAAAGGTTCCCTTTTCTCCCCGTCCTCACCAACGCTTGTTATCTCCTGCCTTTCTGATCATCACCATCCTAACAGATGTGTGTGATAGCTCATCGTGGTTTTGATTTGCATTTCCCTGATGCTGAGTGATGCCGAGCCTCTTTATGAACTTGGGGGTCATTGGCACGTCGTCCTTGGAAAAACGTATATTCAGTTCTCGTGCCCAGTTTTAAATCAGATTTTTTTTTTTTTTAAACTCTATTGAGTTGTGAGAGTGCTTTGTATCTTTTGGATGTTAAGCCCCTATCAAGTGGCTGATTGCAACTATTTTCTCCCATTTTGGAGATTGTTTTTTCATTTCATTTTCCTGGTGGCTCAGATGGTAAAGAATCTGCCTGCAGTGCAGGAGACCTGGGTTTGATCTCTGGATTGAGAAGAGCCCCTGGAGGAGGGCATGGCAGCCCACTCCAGTGATCTTGCCTGGAGAACCCCACGGAGAGCAGGAGACTGTAGTCCAGGGGGTCACAAAGAGTCGGACACGACTGAGTGACTAACGCTTTCATTTCATGGATGCTCTCACTTGGTGGGCAGGAGCTTTGGAGTTAGCAGAGGCCCATTTGTTTATCTCTGCTTTTTTTTGCTCCATCTTTAGCGTCCATTGTCAGCCTTTGATCTTCGCACCAGATCAGACTAAGCTGAGAGCTGGTCAGTCCTCCAGCCTCACTTCTGAAGAATCTGTTGGCTCTGCTTCTTCCACGGGGCCTCGTCCAGGTTTTGTTATTTGTTTAGAGGTTCTTTTTAGCTGGCTGGACCAGTGTTTGAGGTAAATCGTGTGGGTACTTACGCAGCATTATTTTTTTTAATGATCGTGACTATTTTCAACTGGGTATAAGTTCTTAGGCAGAAACATTTCCTTTTTAAGGCGCCGTTTTTCTGGCAGTTAAGAAGACTAATCTGAAAGATTAGCCAAAATAGCTGCTTGTTGAATCGCTTGAGTCCGGGAAAGACGGGCGCTGCTTCTGTTCAGTGACGCTCGCTGGGGTGAAAAGGAGGGAGGAGAGACCAAGGATTGAAAGGACGCCTGTGAACAGTGAGCTCCTTCCTAGAACCAAGATTTCTTTGTTTTTCTTTCTTCCTTTTGAAAAACTAGAAAACTCACCTTCATCAACGATTAAGAGCATAAACTTGACCCAGAGACCCATCCCCCCAAATTCAAGTTAAAGAAAGTCCATTGAGACTTCCCTGGGTGGTCCAGTGGTTAAGACTCCTCTCTCCCAGTGCAGTGGGCACAGGTTCAATTCCTGGTTGGAGAACTAAGATCCTGATGCTGCAAAGCATGTCAAAAAAAAAAAAAAAAAAAAAATCACTGGAAATAATAAGTGCGGACTGCTAGCTACTCTCCCCAGAGAGCTCGATTTAGAAGAATTGGGGAGGCCTGGAGTCTGCACCTTTCCACTCACCCCAGGTGGGTTATAGACTGTGCTTTCTGAAACAGTGATAAATACAGATGTCCAGAGTCATCTGATTTTTATTAATCCATCAGATCAAAGGATGGAGAACTTTTTTTTGGACACAAGTTGAAAGATATGTTTAAAATAGTTCAGTAAAGTCCTAAAGAATTCATCCTCATAAAATATAGGTTAAATGAAAATGGAAGAAATATTTTTAAATTTTTGATGAAAGTAGGTTTTGTTAATCCAGAGGAATTTTATGATCTGTCCCCATATGAGTTTTTAAAAAAATGTTTATTTATTTGGCTGCCCTGGGTCTTAGTTGTATGCGAACTCTGACCTGTGACAGGTGGGACCTAGTTCCCTTACCGGGGGATCGGATCCAAGCCCCTTGGCGTTGGGAACGTGGCGTTTTAACCACTGGACTACCCAGGAAGTAGTACCCAGGAAGTACTCCAGGAAATCCCCCCATATGAGGTTTTTTTTTAAAACTTTGAACAAGTAATAATTCCAGATTTCGCAGGAAGTTGCCAAAATGTATAGGAAGGTGCTCTATACCTTCAAACAGTTTTGTCCAATGGTGACATGTTGCACGACTATCGTAAGATAATATTTTTCTATACAGATAGTAACAGCCATGTAGCTAGTAGACATGAGGTATAATAACTGGGAAACTCACATTGGCATAATCTACAGGACCAGTTTGGATTTCACTAGTTTTACTTGTGTGTGTGTGTGTGTGTGCCTGTGTGCAGTTTTATCACGCATGTTGATTCATGTGAACACCATTGCGATTAAGACAGAGAATTGTCCCATCAGCACAAGGGGTCTGCGTGATAAGATATCTCTTCCTGCCGCACTTACTCTTCTTCCTGCCCCGCCACGGGTGGGCAGCCGCTAGTTCTAATCCGTTTTCTGTCGCTGTGACAGGATCATGCAGTAGGTAGCTTTGTGACACTGGCTTTTGTAACTCAGCATAATTCTCAGTTGTTGCATTGTATTCGTCCTTATTACTTAACGCTGCTCCGTGGTGCGGATACATCACAGCTTGTGTAACCATTCACCTGTTCTGGACACTTTCACTGTCTCCACTTCAGGGTGTTACAAGTAGAGCTGCTATGAACATTCACGCACAGGCTGTGTATGAACCGAGATTTCCATTTTGCTGGGATGCCCAGGAGCGCGATTGCTGGGTTATATGGAAAGAACATATTTAGTTTTGTAAGAAACCTCCAGACTGGTTCCCAAAGTGGCTATCTCATTTCACATTCCCACCAGCCATGGATGTGTGATCTGGTTTCTCCACATCATCACCAGCATTTGGTATTGTCACTAATTTAAATTTTAGCCATTCTGATACATACATAGTGATATTTCATTGTGGTCTTCATTTGCATTTCCTCAGTGACTAATGATGTTGAACATCTTCTCATGTGCTTGGCATCTCTATACTTTTTGTTGAAATATCTATGTATTTTTTTTGCCCATTTAAAAATTAGATTTCTTTTTCCTTTTTTTTTTTGGCCATACCTCAAGGCTTGTGGATCTTCGTTCCCTCATTAGGGATCGAATCACAGAAGTAAAAGTGCTGAGTCCTAAGCATTGGACTAGGTAATTTCCCTAGATTTCTTGTTTATTTTTCTGTATAGAGTGTTTTTCACTGTTGAATTTTGATAGACATTTATGTATTCTAGATATTCCATTGAAAACATCTTTATTTTCCTTTCTGATCACAGAGGTCATTATTTTTAAACTTGTAGCACTTCTGAAATATATACTATAGAATGTGAAAGTTCTCTGATATTCTAGCAGAGATGTAACCATATTAACTGATATCGGAGGATTTTCTTTCTTTTGCATGTACTATAAACCTATTCATGTAAATACTTTTTTTTTTAAACCAAAATGAGATGAATGCAAACTGCTTTACATTGCTTTTTTTTCCCATTTCATAAGGTAGCCTAGACATCTTTTCTCACGGCTGTCAGAGACCCACCTCCTATTTTTTAACAGCTGCCTAATAATTCAGTTGTACATGTGAAACTTCAAAACTACAATGAACGCATTCACTTGAAAGCCAGGAAAGTTCCCATTGTATTTTGTTTCATTTACGTTGGCGATTTATCATCCTGAAGCACACGGCTGTTCAGTCCCTTAGGAGCCAAGACAACACCCGGGTTTAACTGAGCTCGTGCTTGAAACTGAGGTATCGGTCATGTGGACCAATGGTCTGTTAAGTTTTTCTCAAGTTTCCTTAAGGGCCTGTGACCCTCCTTTCCCCGAGTGTTTCTTTTCTAGACGCCTTTGACTCTGGCGTGGATTAAGCAGCAGGAAGAAGCAGGCCCGGGCGTCAAGCTCCAGCCAGCCCTGGGAACACAGCTTTGGGCTCTTTTCTTGGCCGCTTTGTGGAAATTGATCCGACGTTTTGCACAAAAGCTTCTTCCTCTCCTTCTGGTTCAGATGAACAGTTGAAGTCCCAGGGCTTCCCTGCTGGCTCCGATGGTAAAGAATCTGCCTGTAATGCCCGAGACCCAGGTTCCATCCCTGGGTTGGGCAGATGCCCTGGAGAGGAGAACGGCGACCCACTCGAGTATTCTTGCCTGGAGAATCCCCAGGGACAGAGGGGCCTGGTGGGCTACAGTCCGTGGGGCTGCAGAGTCGGACACGACTGAATGACTAACACTTTCGCTTCTCGAAGTGCCTCTTCCAGCAGTGCCTCTGTGGCTCCATGTCACGGGTGTGCGGTTCTCTCGTGACCTCCCCGCCTCCTGGCTGACCCCAGCCTCCGCACCCTCCGTGTCCCTCCTCAGAGCCTTCTTCTCTTCTTCTCTCGTGACCTCCCCGCCTCTCTACTCCCCCCACCCTCCCCCCA
>SJYX01007664.1:274923-293973 GCA_006410675.1 Oreotragus oreotragus | reverse complement strand
CAAAATCAATCAAACAGAGAAATAGAGTGCAGGGAGAGTGCCAGTCCAGGAAGACTCTAAGGCTCTTGGATACTGTATTCAGAATATTCACCTCCCTCTAGTTTCGATAACAGAAGGAGATATAGTAAGTGATCTTTTTGTTCTCTTTTATTTGGCCCCACTTTGCAGCCTATGGGATCTTAATTCCCCCTGTCAGGGGTCAAACCCAGGGTCCCCCTGCCCCCACCCACCCAACCCCGGCAGTGAAAGCAGAGTCCTAACCACTGGACTGCCGGGGAAGTCCCTTACATGACCTACTTTGCGCTAATATTCTTCCCCTCAATCATTGGTAACATCATTCTCTCTCCAGAGCAGCTAAAAATCCTCTTATCAGTTGAATATGAATTGAAGGATGCACAGGACTCTGATTGCTCTCCTTCAGATGGTGATCTCTATTCACAAATTTCGTTTCTCCACAGACCTTATTATCAGGATGGTTTAAGTTGTGGCTGGCGTGCTGTGATTCATGGGATCGCAAAGAATCAGACACGACAGCGGCTGAACTAAACTGAACTGAACTGAAAATACACCTAATATAAATTTTACCACTTTAACCAGTTTTAAGCATCCAGTTGAGGGGCATTAAGGACATTCACACTGTTAGGCACCCATCACCGCCCTCGTCTCCAGAACTCACTTCATCTTCCCCAACTGTAGCCCTGCTCCCGTTAAACACTCACTCCCGGTTCACTGCCCCCACTCCCAGCCCCTGGCGCCCACTCTTTTATTTTCTGTCCCTATGAATATGTCCTCCAGGGACTTTATAGAAGTGGGCTCACACAGTATCTGTCCTTTCGTGTCTGGTTTATTTCACTCAGCATCACGTCCACAAGGTACACCCGCGTTGCGACAGGTGCCAGAATCTCCTTTCTTTCTAAAGCTGAAGAGCATTCCGTTCCGTGGATGGACGCATTCTGTTTACCCATTCATCCGTCTGTGGACAAGAGTTGCGTCCGTTTTTCGGCTGTTGTGAATAATGCCTCGTTGTCTTTTTGTTTAGTGTAAAGTTATGCTCCACAAGTGCAGGAATTGTTTTGACCATGGATGTAGGTACTTACTGAATGAGTGAAGGCATGAGTGTGCTCCTCTTTGCCCACTGTTGTTGCTGGGGGGCTGTGTTCAAAGGCTCTCCAGCCGTCGTGCGTTAGAGGTTCTAGGTCCATTTGGCCAGCACTTTGTCCGGGTGCCTGCCCATTCGTTCATTCATATTTATTCTGCTTTTACTATGTGCTGGGCCCTGAGCCAGACACAGGACACATGGTGAGCAAAACCAGGCCAAGTCCCTGATTTCTGGGCTCTAACAGGGGACGCAGACATCGTCAGATAACCGCACAGACTTCTTGTTAAAGAGAGCCATGGAAAGGCATTTCTCCTCCACGCTTTTTCCACTGGATCCAAGTAGCTCACTTGTTCTTTCTTACTGTTGAGTTTTGAAAATTCCTTATGTATTCTCAATACGAGTCCTCTGTTGGCTGTGTGATTTGCAAATAATCTCTCCCAGTCTGTGATGTGTCTTTTCATACCCTTATCAGCATCTTCTGTAGAGCAAATCTCTTTAGTTTTAATGAGGTCCAATTTATCCCTTTTTTTCCCTTTATGGAAATGAGATGATCTTTTTTTTTTTTTTCCTCGTTAAGACATGACATGAAATTTACCATTAGTGGCCACTTAGCACATTTGGAATATTGGGCAACCGTCACTACCGTCTAGTTCCAGACGTTTTCATCAGCCCAGGAGGAAACCCCAAGCTCATTCCTTCCTCTGCACAGCCCGTTTTCTACCTCTGTGCATCTGCCAACATTTCACAGATAAATGGAACTATGTGATGGCCCCTCGTGTCTGGCTTCTTTCACTGAGCGTGACGTTTTCAGACGATAGAGTTTTGATCCGACTCGTGGCCCTTAAGTGACAGTCTGCACTCCTGTTGGGTCCTCCATCAGCATCACTTTTTTGGGGGGGAGCCACACCGTGTGACTTGTGGGATCTTAGTGCCCTGACCAGGGACTGAGACTCCTGGCCCCTTTATGTGTTTGGCTGGATCGAGTCTTAGTTGCGGCATGCTGGATCCTGGCTGTGGCACCCAGGCCCCGGCGTGCAAAGGCTTAGCTGCTCTGTGGCATGTGGGATCTTAGTTCCCCGACCAGGGTTGGAACCCGCGTCCCCTGCATCGCAAGGTGGATTCTTAGCCACGGGACCACGAGGGACATCCCTCTATTTCCTTTTATATCTGAATCTGGCCATTCCCCCCGTCCCTCTCCACTTCCACCATCTGAGCTTGCGTCTTCATCTTTGCTGCTGCTGAATTGCGTCAGTCACGTCTGACTCTGCGCTACGGACCACAGTCCGCCAGGCTCCTCTGTTCAGGGGATTCTCCAGGCAAGAACTCTGGAGTGGGTTGCCATGTGCTCCTCCAGGGGATCTTCCTGACCCAGGGGTCGGATCCTCATCTCTTACCTCTCCTGCATTGGCAGTCAGGTTCTTTACCACTAGGCCCTTTGTCTTTGACCTGCATCAAATTCCAAACTTGTTTTTCTGCCTCCTTTTCTTAACTCTCCAAACCTCCCTCCTCCCACACACATCTTTCCAAAACGCAAACGTGACCCAATCCCCTCTCCCAATCCTTACTCAAGTAATGAGTCCCAGGCACCTCTCATCAAAGTCTGGGGCGGTTAATCACTACATTAAAAGGCTCACAGTGTGGGGAAATGTAACTCACAGTCAGGAGGTGCTTTACCTCACTTCATCCCAGCCCACTCTTGATCCTGCCTGGAAAAAAAAAAAAAAAAGAACGTGATGGAGCTCAGAGCATATGGTATTTTTAGAAACGGAAAGTAGGTTCTTTACTTGGGAAACATATAAGTATTCTAAGTCCACCCATCCATGAAAAAATCACCTTCAAACCATCCAGGCCCTGAGGATTCCCAGATAGAAAGGTAAAAAAATGGTATACTCTTAAATTAGTCATTTAATTGGAAATGGAGAAATTAGGTGCTTTTTCAAAAAATATTTTTCAGGTACACCGCATAGCTTGTGAGGTTTTAGTTCTCCGACCAGGGATCGAACTCACAGCCCCTGTAATGGAAATGCACTTTCTTTCTCTGGGGGTGTCAAGCCTTAGTTGAGGACCGTGGGGTCTTCACCGTGTCACGTGGGTCTTCTCACCACAGGGCATAGACTCTAGTTGCAGTGCTTGGGCTCAGTACCTGGGGCAGGCGGGTTTAGTCGCTCTGCAGCACGTGGGATCTCAGTTCCCTGACCAGGGATCAAACCCCAGTTCTTGGCATTGCAAGGTGGATTCTGGACCACCAGGGAAGTCCCAGTCCTGTGCTTTTCAACCACAGAGCAGCTCTTAGGTGGATCAGCAATGAAAACAAGGGTTTGGCCGAGGACACTGGGTGCATGAGGCCAGGTGAGCAGATCCAGGCATTCAAAGGTCCCTGTTGACAAATAAACATTTGCCCCATGGAACCCGACCACCCAGCATCTCCCCAACACTCACCTTTTGAGTGTCGGCAAATGAAACAGATAGAACCTTGAGCTTAAAACGGGATGCTTGCTTTTTGGCAAGTCCATTGTAAGGACCATTGGTCTTCAGAGGTTGTTTTTCACTGACCCTTTAGAGGATGAGGCTGCACTTAAATGTACCTTCAAATTGTAGCGGTTTCAGAAATTCACATCAGGAGACCTTCGTTGCTGGTTACTTACACGGTACGTGGTAAGACCATTTGGGAAATTTAATAACATTTCATAGTCAACCAGACAAATGAAAAAAACCTTTTCAGAGGAGGAAAATAACTTTAAAATGCCCTTTGTCTTTTAACCGTGAAGTTTTGCCTTGACTGTGGCTGCTGGCCACTGTCATATTTAGAGCTAAGGTCTCACGCATAAAGCCTAAAATTCTTCTGTTGAAAGGCACTTCCTTCTGCTATTTTATCACCTTCCTGGTTTTGTCTAATCTCACCCAGATTACGGTCGTATTTCTTGGCTTTTTTTAATGTGCACATTAAAATTTCAAACACAGAGTCTTTGTTCTGCAGTCTTGACTTCTCGTGTGCCCTTAGACATATTTTGGGACTCTTACAAAGAAGAATGTTTTGCTTTAGCTGATCTTATGTCTTTAAGCCTACTTTGTCATGTTCAACTTCTCAAATTTTCATGCATTCTGATGAGGTATTCTATTTAAAGAGTATTTTGTTTTAATTAAGCCCATCTTAAGAGACATTTGGTTTTTGCCAAGAATGTGCTTTCTCCCTTACAAATCAGTTATATTTATAACATTCGTAAACTAACTTACCAGCAAAGGCAAAATCCCAGCTGCACTGTGCCTGTGTCTTCTAAGTTCATGGGGAATCCAAGGGAAAAAGAACAGGTTAAGCGAAATCAAGACAAATAAAGACACTTAAACACACGTGGGCTTTATTTCCAATATTTTTTTCTTCTGAAATACTGGGTTTTAAAGTTGTTTTGTAGAAAAATTTCTCATCTCTGAAAAAGAAGGCAGAGGGTAGGTTGCTATGTTTGTGAGCAAACTGTGGAGAAAACTACATTGGAAATTCCAATTCTTCCTTTGTTCTATTAGGCTGCATCTAAAAATTCAAGTTTATCTTTTCCTGAATATGACAATAAACACCCACATAATAGAATATATAGAAAAATAGAGACAAGAAAATGAAAGTCATCTATCTCTTATCAAAAGGCAACCAGTGTTACTATTTTGGTCTATTTTGTTCGTAATATTTTACATGTAGCTTTCTTATGTGGTTAGGATCATATCATATACAATAATTGTTTTATCCTGTTTCTTTTATTGTGGTAAAAATACACATAACAAAATCCGTCATTTGAGCCACCCTTAAATGTGAAGTTCAGTGGCGGTGAGTATATTCATAGCGTTGTGCACCCATTACCACCTGTGTGTGCCACGCATGCACGCTCAGGTCGTGTCCAACTCTTTGCTACCCCGTGGACTGTAGCCCGCCGGGCTCCTCTGTTCATGGAATTTTCCAGACAAGAGTACTGGAGTAGGTTGCCATTTCCTTCTCCAGGGAATCTCCCCAACCCAGGAATCGAACCCAAGTCTCCTGCATCTCCTGCATTGGCAGGCAGGTTCAGGAGACAGCTTGTTTTCAATCCTCCGGGACAGGCAAACGCAGTGTCTATAATTAGGTGTGCTCTTATTAAACGCCACACCTCAATGGATAGTTCTTGCTGAGGTGTGTGGAGGGAAAGGTAAAGAAGTAAAATGTGCCTCCAAGGTCACAGGCACTCAGACCTGCCTGGTGGGATGCAGACGAAAAAGTCCTCCAGCAACTGAGCTACAGCTGTGTCTTTGCCACGGGACTTCTCACGGCATCCTGAAATGCCACTTATTGCTTCCAGGGAAAAGTAGCTGGGATTTAGACTGGTAAACAAGTCAACTCCTGGTTGTCAGTGATGGCCACGGACAAGCAGGATGCATAAGTAAACAGGTAACTTTCAAGTGCATTTTAGCTACTATCATTGTAATTTCTTCCCCTACCAAAATGTCCCTAAGTAGCAAAATGGGATTATTTGGAAGGTGGTTCCTTTCTTCTGGGCTTCCCTTGTGGTTCACCTGGTAAAGAATCCACCGGCAATGTGGGAGACCTGGATTCTATCCCTGGGTTGGGAAGATCCCCTGGAGAAGGAAAAGGCTCCCCACCAGTATTCTGGCCTGGAGAATTCCATGGACTGTATAGGCATAGTGTCGCAAAGGGTTGGACTCAACTGAGTGACTTTCACTTTCACTTTTCTTTCTTCTATTTTTTTCTTCTTTCTTGGTCTTGTGGGGTGTGGACAATCCAAGGGCTGGGTACTCATTGTCCAAGAAAGAAGTAGCTACAAAGATGTTAGATGAGAATACCTCTATAGACTATAGAAGAAGTCTAAAGAAGAAATACAGATGGCCAATAGACACACGAAAAGATGCTCAGCATTGCTAATTACCAGAGAAATGCAAATTAAAACTATAATAAGGTACCACCTCAGACCGATCAGAATGACTCTCATTAAAAACTCTACAACTAACGAATGCTAGAGAGGATGGGGAGAAAAGGGAACCCTCCTACACTGTTGGTGGGCATGTAAGTTGGTGCAGCCACTGTGGAAAACAGTACTCAGAAAACCAAAGATAGAATTGTCATATGATCCAGCAATCCCACTCCTGGACATAGGTCTGGGCAAAACTCTAATTCAAAACGATACTGTACCCCTCTGTTCACAGCAACACTATTCACAACAGTCAGGACATGGAGACAATCGAAACGTCCCTCGAGCGATGAACCGACAAAAGTCATGGGGTGTGTATCAACGGAATACTTAGCCATGGAAAGACCGGCGTAATGCCACTTGCAGCCACGTGGATGCAGCTAAAGATGACCAGACGAAGGGAAGTAAGTCGGAAAGAGAAAGACTAATAACATGTGATATGACTTATATGCGGAATCTAAAATATAACACGAATGAACCTGCCTACAAAACAGACTCGCAGACTCTGAGAACGAACTTCTGGTTGTCAAGGGGGAGGGGCTGGGGGACTGACGGCGTGCAAGGCTGGGGCTAGCAGATGTAAGTTATTGTCTATAGAATGGATGAACAACACGGTCCTACTCTATAGCACAAGGAGCTATTCCATCTCCTATGATAAACCATAATGGAAAGGAATATTTGAAAAAAGAATGCATGTATCTGTATAACTGAATCAATTTACAGCAGAAATCAACACAACACTGTAAGTCAACTGTACTTCAGTAGGAAAACATTGTTTAACGTTAGATGATGCACTAGAAATTAATAGGTGTCCCTATTTGGGGGACACAGAGGTGTCCCTATGTGCTGTTTTTGGAAAACCAAAGTTCAATCTGGTTTCATGGGAAGGCCCCTCTACCTTAGACCCCGGGCTCTGAGATTTCCCGACAGAAGGCAGCCTTATGCTGTTTTATCTTCAGGATCAACCACCAGTCTGCTGCACGTCCAGTGCCCAGCTCAGTGGGCAGCTCCCCCTGCTTTCCGGTTGTGGGAGATTCAGGTGAGGGCCGGGGAGAAACCATCTTTCCTCGGCCATCCCCCATCTCTTTTCATATTCTGGTTATTAATAATTAATTTCCCCTATTAATTCCCAGTGCTCTGTTCTTTTGGACCAGGCCAAAGCACACTTTGCTTTTTCCTGTTTCCTTTCACTCTAATCATGAAATACCTCCAGGCTGAAGCTGCTTCTCAGAAACCTGGCAATTAGAAGAGGCAGCGGGTCTCTCGCCAACACTTCATTTGGAGCCGCGTCATCAATAATTAACCCCAAGTTACGCTCAGCGCACAAATGCACCGGGCGCGATTGGCGAGGGCGCGGGCGCCTTCTCTCCTGGGTTTTTACCCACGTTCACGAAATCAAGGAAGCGGACGCAGCCCGTTCCATTAGCAGGAGTGAGCCGTCGCTCTGGAACACTTAGGAAACCGCAGCCCAGACGCCTCTCTCCTGCACTTCAACTTGAGAGTCGTGCAGCTGTTGTCTGAGGCCCAGGACAGCGCTTTCGCCCACCGGCATCCCACAGGCCCGCTGGGCTGCAGCTGTCCTGCGCACGTTTTTATTTTGATTTCTTGCCTACTGAGTCGCATCCCTGGGGGTGGCGGCGGAGGGTGAAGGGTGGATTCCTAAGGGGCTGTGGTCACCTTGACCCAGATCCAGTCCGTGGCTGAAACAGTCACTGTCAAAGGGATCTAGATGGGTTGGTGGGCTTTTTTTTTTTTTTCTTCCTTCCTTTCTGCCTTCTTTCCTCCCCTTCCTTCCAGGGAGGGGGCTGGGGAACTAGTGTTTAATGAGGACAGAGTTTCAGTTTGGGGAGATGATGAAGTTCTGGAGGTGGATGGTGGTGGTGGTTGCGTGACAACGTGAATGTACTTCCTTCCCCTGAACCATAACCTTCGCGATGGCTAACCTGTACCTTGTATGTGTAGATTTTCCCGCAAAAATGTATACAACAAATCTTTTTTTTTTATTCTTGTAAAAACACTGGTTTTATTATTCAGAAAAAAAAAAAGGAGAAGACAGAAACAAAAATCCTGGTCATTTGCAATATCTGTCAGCTTTCAGTTTGGCGCTCCTGTCCAGAAGCGTTTCATGCAAGAATCCATCTTTCCGGGCCTTTTTCAGAATTTTACTGTCCTCTTGACTTACATTAAGCTTGTGGTCCCGGAAGCTCTGGAAGCTTTTTAGGCAACTGATTTCACGCTGTTTGACGGTTCCTTTGTCTTCTGCTGGAATATCACCTTTTCTCCTAGTTTCTCTTTTGGCACAAGATCTGACCTTTGTCATTTCTTCTCCTGCTGTTTTACTTTTTGCTTCTATATCACCTGCTTCATTGCATCTAATACAACAGCTATTGGAGGCCAGTAAAGCCACTTTCCCATCTTGAAAGACGGGTTCTCACTGCTCTCTAGGTCCAATTGCATCTGAATGCCCAACAAGAAGTCCATCTGAATTTATACCTAGGTATTTTCCATAGCCAGATTTCAGGGCAGTTCTGGAATCAGACAATTTGACAGCTGTAAACTGCTCTGGAGGACTAGGGCCTTCATCAGCTTCTTTAAGTGAAGCTCCCGGTGTAAAAAGTACATTGTCGAGTGCATGTGTGTCGGTTCCTTTATCCATTTCAATTGCTACGGTCCGGAAATCTCACCGAAGTTTGTTACTGTCCACCATATTCCAACAACATCAGGCTGAGTTTCTCCGTCTGCTTCTCTTTTTCTTGTTACTCTTGGCCTTGGTTCCCTTGGGCACGAGTTTGGTGGACTTCAAATAGGAGTACGCGGCCATGGTCGTGGCCGAACACGTGAACCGGAGCAGGAATGGGCGAGGGAGGCGCGCAAGTGGAGACGAAGCCCGCGCTCCCCGAAAACCTACGCGCCAGTAGAGCGGGCTCGCCTCCACCCAGTCCCAGGCCCTTGTCATCCCAACGTGAAGTCCCAGATAGAGTGCCCAACGAGCCATTTTAAAGTGCCAGTTCAGAAGCATTTAGCACATTTGTGATGTTGTGGGACCACCGCCTCTAACACACCCCCACACACTCATCACCCTCAGCCAGGCTCCTCTGTCCATGGGATTCTCCAGGCAAGAATACTGCAGTGGGTTGCCATGCCCTCCTCCAGAGGCTCTTCCTGACCCAGGGATGGAACCTGAGTCTCTGGCGTCTCCTGCACTGGCAGGCGGGTTCTTTACCACTAGTGCTACCTGGGATGCCCATGTATGCGTGTCCCCTCTTTTTCGGATTTCCTTCCCACTTAGGTCACACGGAGCACGGAGCAGAGCACCCGGAGCTCTGCAGACTGTTCTCACTGGTTTTCTGTTTCACTTCTGGCTGTTGTGCATCCAGCTGCTGTGACCGCGTGTGCGCCAGGATTTCCTTGGGCACCTCTGCCAGGATGGTTCAGCTGCCCCTTTGCTTTCAGTGTCTTTCTCTCCCCATCAGGAAGGCTGGCAGCTGCCCTCCCTCACCTGTGGCCAGGTCGGTCCTGCTGGGGCCTCCTGCAGTCTCTCTTGGAGGACCTGCTGGGTGACATGTCTCAGAGGGTCACAGCCGTGAGAGGCCACCCAGCAATTAGGCAGCCATCTCGTCATGCTCCCTGGGGAGAGTGCCCAGCGACATGGGCAGGTAGTTCTGTCATCGGTTTTCTAGAAGTGCCACCGGAGGGGAGCTCAGGGCCTTGAAGGGGCAGGTGTTGGAGAATCCATCTCGAGTCAGCTCTCAGCTAACCCTCCTTTCAAGTCCCTGGATATCCTGTCCTACTTCAACTGGAGTGTGACCAGGGTGTGTGACAGGTGGAGACGCCGACATGGGAGGGGAGGACAGTGGCAGGGATCTGTGTCCCGGTGCGGTTCACCGGGCGACCCGCCAACACCAGGACTGTCCTGGGGAGTCGGCTGCTGCCTGATTGTGGATCCAGCAAAGACGCGTGATGGGCTTTTAGGATGTAACCACATAGAGTCATCAGCCCTGGGGCTGCCTCGTCTTTGTTTCCCAAACCCTTTAAATTTATTATATTTAGGCGAAATTCACCACACATAAAATCAGCGATTTTATTTTCATATGTGCGCTGCGTATTTGGCTGTGAAGTCTTGCCTGACTTTCTGCAACCCCATGAACTGCAGCCCGCCAGGCTCCTCCATTCCATGGGGTTTCCAAGGCAAGAATACTGGAGTGGGGTTCCATTTCTTTCTCCAGGGGATCTTCCTGACCCAGGGGTCGAACCCGAGTCTCCTGCATTGGCAGGTGGATCTGTCACCACTGAGCCACCTGGGAAGACCCTATATATTTAAATTTTTATTTTATGTGAGTGTAGTTGATTTATAAGATTGTGTTAGTTTCAGGTGTACAGCACAGTGGTCACTTACATATGTACATATCAGTTCAGTTCAGATCAGTCGCCTGGTCGTGCCCGACTCTGCGACCCCATGGACTGCAGCACACCAGGCCCCCCTGTCCTTCGCCAACTCCTGGAGCTTGCTCAAACTTATGTCCATCACGTTGGTGATGCCATGCAACCATCTCATCCTCTGCCGTCCCCTTCTTCTTCCACCTTCAATCTTTCCCAGCATCAGGGTCTTTTCCAGTGAATCAGTTCTTTGCAACAGGTGGCCAAAGTACTGGAGTTTCAGCTTCAGCAGTAGTCCTACCGGTGAATATTCAGGACTGATTTCCTTTAGGATCAACTACTTTAATCTCCTTGAAGTCCAAGGGACTCTCAAGAGTCTTCTCCAACACCATAGTTCAAAACCATCTATTCTTTGGCACTCAGCTTTCTTTATAGTCCAACTCTTATATCCATACATGACTACTGGAAAGACCATAGCTTTGATTAGACCTTTGTTGGCAAAGTAATGTCTGCTTTTTAATATGCTGTCTAGGTTATATATATATAGTATGTACATATAGCTACTCTTTTTCAGATTCTTTCCCATATAGGTTGTAACAGAGTATTGAGTAGAGATCCCTGTGCTACACAGTAGGTCCTTGTTTATTACCTAAAATAAACCATTTAATTAAACTAATTAATTATCCTACTTATTTTTTAGAGCTGGATGATTTATTTGTTTAACTGAAGTATAATTGCTTACAGTGCTGTGTTCGGAGAAGGCGATGGCACCCCACTCCAGTACTTTTGCCTGGAAAATCCCATGGATGGAGGAGCCTGGTGGGCTGCAGTCCATGGGGTCGCGAAGAGTCAGACACGACTGAGCGACTTCACTTTCACTTTTCACTTTCATGCACTGGAGAAGGCAATGGCAGCCCACTCCAGTGGAGAAGCCCAGGGACGGGGGAGCCTGGTGGGCTGCTGTCTCTGGGGTCGCAGAGTCGGACACGACTGAAGCGACTCAGCAGCAGCAGCGGCGGCAGCTGTGTTAGTTCCTGACATGTAATGGTGTGAATCTGCTCTGCGTATGCACACATCCCCTCCCTCCCGGGCCTCCCTCCCAGTCCTCTAGGTGGTCACGGGGCAGCGAGCTGAGCTCCCTGTGCTACTGTAGCTTCCCATTAGCTATCTGTTTTTCTTGTTAAAATTTTGCCCGGACCTTGAAACATGTGGAATCTTCATTTCCTGACCGGGGAGCGACCTCGCACCCCGCTGCACGGGAAGCTTGGAGTCCTGACCGCTGGGCTGCCAGGGAAGGGCCCACGTTGGCCATTCTAAGCACTCAGCACCTTCACAATGTCGCGCCACCACCCCCTGCATCCAGTTCCCCCAAAGGAGCCCTCGTACCCCCTGAGTACTTACTCCCCAACCCGAACCCTCTGGCCAGTCATTTGAAAGTTCAGCCCTACATGTGAAGCCGGGCCTCTTGATGGTTGTCAATGCCACGTGGTAGGAACTTAAAGAAGGAAGGGTACAGATGAGGGCATCTGTCATGTCCAGGCAGAAGGCTGGACACGCCCCAGACGTGTGCTATCCCAGGGGGAACTGGAATGTTTGCCTTTTTCTGTGTTTCAGAGGCTGGATGGTATCTTAAAAGAGTCAGGGCGGTGGAGGCAAGATGATTGGCAGGGCCTCCGCTCTCTACTTGGGTGGTGTCAGGCACAGAGTTTATTTATTTACATACTTTTATTTTATTTTTCCTCCCTTTTTTATTGGCCACACCGCATGGCACGCAGGATCTCAGTTCCTTGACCAGGGAGGGAACGCCTGCTCCCTGCAGTGGAAGCACAGTCTTAAACGTGGGCCACCAGGGAAGTCCCGTCCACAATTGTAACTTACGTCACTGGGACTCGGCTTCCTGGCCTCTGGAGGGGCCTGACAATACCTCTCTGGAGGGCAGCTAGGAGGGGGCTTCATTCAGAGGTTGGCACACAGCAGGTGCTTAGAAATCGTTATCAGAATATTGCGCTTATTCCACGACGGACACGGGATGATGTCGGGGACGTTGCAGACACTGACGGCGCTGCTGTCGGGGGAGCTGCGGGGGAAAGCCACGCACCACTGTTGCCTGTTCTGGCCCTGAACATGAAAGTGAGAGTCGCTCAGTCGCGTCCGACTCTTTACTACCCCGTGGACTGTAGCCCGCTGGGCTCCTCCGTCCATGGGATTCTCCAGGCAAGAATACGGGAGTGGGTGGCCACTCTCTTCTCCAGGGGATGTTTGCGACCCAGGGATCGAACCTGGGTCTCCTGCATTGTAGGCGGATTCTTTATCTGAGCCACCAGGGAAGTCTAGAGAATTAAAAGGAGGTGGAAAGGTGAAGCCCAGGTCAGAGACCGAGGAGGAACTTGCCTCCACTCAGGACAAGGCGAGACAACTTGAAAACCTTTGAAGAAATGAGGACAGCATCACAACCTGACTCACCCGTACCGGTAGGGTGTCTCGCTGGGCTGGTCCAGGAGCCTCCTCCTCCTCTCCTTTGAACTCGGAAGCTGTGGAGGAGGGTTCCAAAGGCTGTGACTAAGCTCCCAGCCAGCTGACCCTCGCGGCCTTCTGCTGAGCAAGCAGGCGCCGGGCGAGCGCGCCCCGGGCAGTGCATTCATGGGGCTGAGCAAGAATGTGATTTTGTTTGCCGCGTTTGCAACTCTTCCTTTGCACACAGAAAAATGCTGCGTGTTTGAGGGTGTGCCCTATTTTTTCTGGCAAAGAAGACACTTCTTTAATTCCCAAATAGGATCTGGGATCCACTCTCCTGGTGAGGAAGTCACACTGATTGGCCAGGGACCCCCTCCCCACCATTCCCCCAACCCCTAAGGCATCTTTAGCAAGATGCTACTTATTCTAGATCATCAGAAAGGCAGAATCTGACAGTATTTGTTTCCGGGTGACAAACGATCACCAATTGGGTGCTTAAAATCAACAGAAATGTGGGGCTTCCCTGGTGAAGACTTCCCGCTTCCAATGCACAGGGTATAAGTTCAATCCCTGGTCGGGGAAATAAGATCCAGCATGCCACTCATCTCGACCAAAATTTTTTTTTAAATTAAACAAACAGAAATGAATCTCTTCCAGTCCTGGAGGCCAGATGTCTGGAGTCCAGGTGTCGGTAGGGCCGACCGGAGCCCCTCTCCTGGCTGTGGGTGGTCCCCAGCAGTCCCTGGTTTTCCTTAGATGCTAGCTGCTTCCCTCCGGGCTTCGCCTCCGTCACATGGCATCTCCCCCGCGTGCGTCCTCTCCTTGCATAAGGACACCAGTCCCTGGATTTATGGCCCACCCGGCTTCCTCTTAACTGACTACATCCGCACAGACCCTACTTCCAAATATGGTTATATTCTGAGGTCCTGGGTGGATGTGAATTTTGGGAGGAGGGGACACTATTCAGCTCGGTACATGAACAAAAACTATAAATGGCAGCAAGGATCCTCAAATTCCAAACACACAAACCTGATACACAGAAACACAGATTCGAAGCCAGACTGCCTCCTTTTAAGTACAACCACATTTCATCGGCTTTCTTTTTGTTTGTTTTGTTTCTTTAGGTTAAACTTCTGGGGCTCCTTCATGCCCCAGGCAACACCACCCAGCCCCAGGTAACCATCGAGCAGCTGGGGCCTTCGGGGAGCAGTTAGAGGTAGCAGTGCTCTGAGGGAACCTGCACGTGCTGGGCGCCAGTATACAGAAATGCAGCTAGTTTTCATTCGTGGCTGTTGCATCCTGTGACCTTGCTGAATTCACGTCTCAGTCCCAGGAGACTTTTTAAATGTGTCCCTTGGAAGTTTCTGTGGAGACAACCGCGTTATCTGTAAATAGGAGCGCTTTTGTGTTTTCCTTTGGCATTTGTGTGCCTTTTCTTGCGTTTCTTGCAAGTTCGTTCCGGCTTGAACTTCTAGGACTCTGAGGAGCGGAGGTGCTGAGAGTGAAGTCCTGGCTTCGTTCCCAATCTCAGGGGAAACTCTGTCAGTCTTTCAAAAATAAGTACGGTGGTAGCTATAGGCTTTTCGTAGATTTGGAGGGGCAGCTGTGCGGCGTGCCGCACGCAGACCAGGGGTCAATGTCCCCTACGGCGGGGGTGCTGAGTCTTAACTCTGCCTCCAGGGACGTCCCCCCAGTTCTTTACACGACTGAGGAGGTGCCACGTGTGGGACAATCCACAAGCAGAGGGCTTGTGGCGTGGCAAGGTGTGTTCCCGAGAAGAGACGTGGAAGCAGAGCAGCTAGAAGGTGGCGGTGAAGGTGGGGAGCCCTTACTGAGATCCACCCTTGCCTCCCAATCCTGACACCTACATCCTGGTGGGCTTGTGGAAGAGGGAGCAGAGACGCTTTCTGTGCGTGACGAGGATGAGCATCGATTGAGCGCATACTGTGTGCCATACACTCGTGGCGTATGATAGCATCTAGCTCTAGTTCTCAGAGTAGCTGTATGGGGCAGAGTCATTGTCGGTTCCATTTCAGCCGCAGAAACTAGGGTGTTAGGAGAGGTGAAGTCATTTGCCCAAGGTCACACAGCCAAGAACTCAAAGTGCCTGGGCCATCTGACTTTAGAGCCTGAAATATTCACTTAGCAGAGGTGACGTGCTGTGATGCCTCATGGCTGGGACCTAATGACCTTACTGGGCAAAGTCAGTGAATGATGGGGACTCGTGGCTGGCTTTTGTCATCCGACAGGTCAAACTGCAGACTCACACTTGCTCGGGCACAGTGAGACTCTCTGGGTCACAGAATACTCTGTCAGGGGCATTGTTCTGCCACTCGATTGCTGGCTAAGAGCGGTTTCTATTTGGAGGACAGGGATCACAGATGTCCCGTGTCCTGATGATTGTCATTTTCACATTTTTTTCCTTTTTAGTTGCCTGTCCGACAGTCCACTCTGCACCCGGGGATGGGTTTTCCTAATGAGTTTAAGCTGCACACAGCAGACTCTGACCAACTTCTGAAGGCGACCTTTTTAAATTAGAAAACTTTTTTTTGTTTTTGTTTTTAGTAGGTCAGGGACGTCCTATAAAAATGAAGAGTGAGATAAAAATAAGACAGCTTTTTTATTACTGCAGAAGATGCTTTGTGTTTGAGAACTCAATATCCACGTTGCCTCGAGTGGGTAAGTGAAATGCCTTTCTTCCAAAGAAATAGCTCAAAATGGTGGCCAAGTTATTTTTTTTCCCCCAAGTTTACCATTACTGAGAAATCTGACCCACCTTTGTTCTTGCAAAAATGCAAGCGACTAATCAATCTGAAAGGAATTAAGCTGCCCTTGGTAACGTGAGGCCACGGAACTCAAGTCAGTTGTGTGGATTCCAAGGGGGAAGAGAACACGACCAAGCTAGACTGCCCTGAATGATTGGAAAGGGAGATGGACTCTGTGAAGGAAGTGATGTCTGGGTCTTTGAAAATTTAATGAGGATGTGATTTGACACTTGGACCCCTGTTGTTCGCCTGGGCAGAGTGGAGAACGCTAGTCTGCACAAAATCATCTCCACTCCAATGAGACATTTTCTTTCCTAGATGAAATTAGATTTCTGAAAGCACTGTTTTCCTTTTGCGTCTGTGATGTGGCAGTGAGTGGGCCACTGTGTGCGCCTTCCCCTGGCTGGACCAGACCCCTGAGCAGATGTAAGGGATTAGCAGAGGTTTCCATCTGCTGACGGTCACTGCTGTCTCTGAATCTCCTGACTGGTTATCAGAGGACACGGGAACTGCTTTGTGCAGGCGGCGTGGGCTGCCTCTTTCTGGCTGAGGGTGAATAAACTGGCCTTGGCAGAGTTTGGGCTATTGTGACCTCAGTGCTGCGCGAGGACCCTTCTGTCCAACTGTATAGACTTTCTCTTGGAGGACTGAGATGAATACAAAGGAGAAGTCCTCTGACCTTTCTGGAATGTGTGCACATTTTTTTGATTTCTTAAGCTCTCTCTGCAATGGTCAAAGGCTGATAAATGGGTTTCAACATGTTTTCAAGATGTCTCCCACTTCTGCTTGCCATGGTCGTTCAGCAGCAAAACCAAATACGTCCAATTCAAGCAAATACTGTTGCTTTCTCCCCTTCTCTGATACGGCCAGGCCCTGCAGTGGATCAGAGAGACATAATAAATACAGACTACAGTCTTGGTCTGAAGGAGTTTCAAGGCTGCAGAGCCAGTAGACAGGAAAACAGTAAGAGAAAGTCTATAAATACAGCTGTTGTTGTTCAGTTGCTCAGCTGTGTCCCACTCTTTGCGACCCCATGGCCTGCAGCTTGCTGGGCTTCCTTGTCCTTGACTATCTCCCGGAGTTTGCTCAGACTCATGTCCATTGCGATGATGATGCCATAAATAGGGTAGGACATCACATTTTCAATTAAATAATTATTTGAGTAATTATTTGCTTAATGGCTACATTCCTCCTAGGTCAGAAGGCCCTTGAAGGCAGGAAAGGAATCTATCCTTTTCATCACCGGATTCCCAGCACCTGGGCAGTGCTCGAAACAAAGCAAGTCCCTAAATATGTATTGTCTGATGGAATGAGATTGCAACAAGGTTTTGGGTTTAACACTTGCTACCTTGGATTGCTGTCTGCTGCATGAATTGTTTTCCTTACAGGTTGACTTATAAAGCTTTCAACATCTAAGTAATATAGATGGGCATAAAGTGAGTGCCTATCTCAGTGGATAACTAGGATACTTAATTTTCCTTTGTAGGAGCAATCTGCCTGTGAGCAGATTAAAAAACCTACTACCTTGGTGGGAGGGGCTTCCCCAGTGGCTCAGTGGTAAAAAATCCACCTGCAATGCAGGAGACATAGGAGGAGCCGGTTAGATCCCTGGGTCAGGAAGATCCCTTGGAGGAGGAAATGGCAACCCACTCCACTATTCTTGCCTGGAGAATCCTATGGACAGTGGAGCCTAGCAGGCTACAGTCCATACTGCACAAAGAGTCGGACACGACTTAGTGACTGAGTATAACATAGCACATCTTAGTGGGATTTAAGAGACACTGGAAAGCAGCTCCTTTTAAAAAAAAAATTCTAATTTTTCAATTAGATATTAATTCCTTTGCACACTGCAGGTTTTTAAGTCTTCTAATTACCCCATTCAAGTGCAGAAATAAAGGTGTGTACCTTAAGCTTTTATTCTCCCAACACTTTTTGCAGGCTTTGTGGAAATGGAGGCCCTGGCTAAGCTGTGGGGATAATATTGATCTAACTCTCTGCTTACAAATAATGGGGCTATGGTTGATTCTGATGGCAATGTGGCTCAGGTGGTGATTGGAGAAGCAATTTTCAGACTCAAACTTGGGAGAAGCATCTACAGATCACACTCTTCAGAAACTTAAAGAGTTTGGAACTGACATTGAAAAGTGTTTAAAATTGATAATATCATTGACTTCAAAGCTGCACATGTCACATTATCAAGTTCAAAGTATACTGTCATTCTTTCTCAGTAACTACGCTGTTATCTCTAAGATAACCAAGGCTACAGTAACAAGATCAGGAAACCAAGTCTGAGGGCTGAGGCCTGATGCCCAGACCCCCTTTCTGCTGTGTCCTCCTCACGTAAGCTGCCACACATCTTATCTGCACCCAGAACTTTGTGGGGAGCCTTGAGCAGCACCCAAATGCTGGTTGTATAACTCTTGAGATTATTAGGAGATTGAATTCTTTGGGATCATCCCACAACCTCGAACAAAGAAAGTGAAAACGGCCCGTTTTGATAAACGACAGCAGAAAGTTCCTTCAACTCAATGGGCCATCTGTAGATATAAAACAGTTGCTAGTAAACTGTATTAGAGATGAATTATCTCCTCCATTACAATGTTTCCTTTTCTTTAATGCAATTTAGTCCAAGCAAATTGAACAGAAAAGCTTGGGAGGGGTCACATTAAATGGTGGTGGTGGGGGCTGGGGGGAGGCAGAGAACTTACTGGAAGCAAGATGTGGAATGGGAAGGGAGGTCCGGAGCAGGGGCCCACGGAGGCCTGCTGCCCAGGAGGCCTGTGCCGAGGACCCTGGCTGTGCCCACGGGAAATTGAATTCAGAGCTCCTTCTGGATCGTAAATCCAGGGCAGCTGGCAGCTTGCCCAGGGCGGCTGGCGCGAAAGCGCAGGAGCGTCTGTGTCTGGCCGACCCCTCTGAGGGTGGGTGGGCCCCAGGTGTGCCGGCTGGGGATTCGGTTCCAGCCTTAAGATCACGTTCATCCACAAGCTTTACACTTTATGAATGTCAAAGCGCACTCATCGCCAGGAAAGGAGAACCTCCACGACACCCCAGAAAGGGCTGAAAAGCTGGCATGACTCTGAAATGCCTCCGGACGAAGGGGGAAGGCTTGACTTTTCAATACGTTTCTGGAGCTTTTTCGCTGAGCGCACGTGCGAGGAGGACCGCCCCACCCCGGCCCCTCCCCAAGCCCCTTGCCGCCGGGTTTTGTTCTCTGGACCCCACGTCGGTCCAGAGGCTGCTGGCCCCTGCCCGCCAGGGTCCCGCCTCCGACGCTCGGGGCTCCGGGCGGGGCCGCGCGCGCTCCCGAGGGGGGCCGGCGGGGCCCCGCCCACCGCGCCCGGGGCGGGGCCTGCGCGCCACGTGACGGCGGCGCCGCGCGCTGAGCGCCCCGCCCCGCGGGAGGAGG
>SJYX01007664.1:236046-261391 GCA_006410675.1 Oreotragus oreotragus | reverse complement strand
GAGCGTGTGAAGGCTTCTCGCAAGTGTCGCAGTTGTGGGTTGTAGGTATGCTTTCTGCTTCCCCAGATGTTGGCAGGTTCCTTTCTCACTAGGTGTATTATCAGTGTTCTAATCAGCTCTTGCCATTTGTGAGACTTGTAAAATGTCTTGCCGTCTCCTGGGGAAGAAAGGATGTGTTGTTTTAACCTGCATGGCTTTGCTAGATGTATTTTGGAGAAGCAGAAGCTGCTGACAGGTGGGAGGTCAAAGGGGAAGGAGCTGCGGAAGCCAAAGGTGACCCCTGGGCTTCTGGCTCCTGTGACCGAAGGTGGCGCTGCAGCTTCAGGAGAACGGCAAGTCTCGGGAGAACGCTGTTTGGAGGCTCCACTGGTTTCTTTCTTTTTTGGTCCATGGTGTCATTATTTTGCTCTCCCTCTTGAAGGACAGTTTCTCTGGGTGTGCAGTTGCGGGTTAGCTGGTTAAGTCCTCGCCGTGCTTTGATGGCTTTCTGCCCCCATCGCTTCTGTGGAGCAGTCGCCGAATCGGGCTTGTCTTGTTGAGGGTGGTGTATCTCTGCCCTCCCCTCGGGCTGCTGTTTAAGATTCCTCTCCCTGCCTTTGGTCCTTAGTTGTGTCAGGTTTTCGTGCAGTGTCCAGAGCGGGCTTTCTTGGAATTGGTCCTTATTGGGATCGGTGGTGGTTCTTCTTGGTAGGGCAGCGGCACGGCTTACTCTTGGGTTTGGAGAAGTCTTAGCGTCTGTCTCCACGTTCGCTGTTTCGGCGGTGTGTCCTGTCTCTCCTCCTCTGGGACGTAATCACCTCTTCATCGTGTGCTTTTATCTCTTTGGCGTTGTTCCTAGTCTTCATCCTTTTGACCTCTCCATGCTTCACTCTGCGTAATTTTCTCCTGACCTACATTCCAGTGCATTAATCCTTCCTTCATCTCTGTCTGATCTGTGTTAAATTCTTAATTTCAGTCATTTCCCTTTTCAGTGTTCTTGATTTTTTTTTTTTAGATACCAGTTTTCTTTGAAAAACTTCCATCTTGTCAGTGACTTTCTGTATTAATAAGTTATAGGCGTCTGATAAACATTTAGGCATCCGGTGAATATATATTCTGTTGACTGCTTCACCCTTGGTTTTCAGCCTGTGATCTTGATTCTAGATTGCCTGTTAAGCTCTCATTAAATTCTGGATGATGGGTATGAAAAATGGGAGGGGTAGTTTGAGACTGTCTTCCCCTAGAGAGGCTTCTGGCAGGCAGTTAGGATAGGGAAGTACCACTTTAGAGCTGTGAGGGTCGGTGCCCCTGTGGTTACCCGTCTCCTGGGGCATGGCTCTTCAGTGGTTCCAGCTGCAAGCTCGGGGTGTTTACCAGTGCCTCTTCTGCTTGGCAGCCCCTGAGTTCTGATTTGGTCTCCCAGTCCCATCAGACTGCTGGAGATTCTGCTGACCTCAGATTCTCTACTGCTTGTCTCTGCCTAGCTTCTTGGCCTGTCACTCTCTGCCTGAACTGGCAAGAGTCTCGCAGAGGAAACTGCACCTTCTCTCTGGGATCCTGGCCTCCTAGGTCCTCTGATACCTTCACACAATTAGTTCTTACAGTGTGCTCAGCTTTTTTAGTTGTTTTTTGGCAGAAGGGTTGTCTGCAACAAGCTGGTCAGGTTTTACTGGAAACAGAAGTCTCAGGAGTTCCGTTTTGGTGTTTAAAATCGGACCTGTTTGTGAGCTGTCCTGATAGAGATGGTAAGAAGATACTTAGCTGTGTAGTCTGCTAGGAAGATTTAAACTCATTTTAATTCACGGGAATGTATGAGTGAGATCACTTAGGAGAGAGAGTTGAGAGAGGAGGACAATCCCAGGACTGCAGACAGCCCGGTAACGGCGCCCGAGAAAGAGCAGCCGGCAGCGGAGCTGCAGGGGGCGCGCTCGCAGCAGAGGCAGTGAGCGGCCAGCTGCGCTGGGTGAAGTGCAGTGAAGGCGCCCAGTCGCCTGTCTGGCTCTGCGACCCCACGGGCTGCCGTCTGCCAGGCTTCTCCGTCCATGGAGTTTTCCGGGCCAGAGTACTGGAGTGGGTTGCCGTCTCCTTCTCCAGGGGGTCGGGCGCCGTTCTCCCGCATTGCAGGCAGACGCTTCACCATCTGAGGCTCCAGGGGAGCCCAGGCCTGAAGGAGAGGCAGACTGAAATGAGAGTGGGCACGTGCCTACAGGGTTTGATAACTTTAGACTGGAGAGGGCTAAAAGTGAACGGGAGAGATTTTACCTCACGGAGGATAGCCTGGCCTGTGGCCCTTCCTAGAAGCTTGCTCTGTGATGAGAACAGAGGGAAGGCGAGGGGAGGGGAGCTTAGGATGAGAAAGGTAAGCATTTCTCAAGTAAATCCTGCTGACGGAGGACCAGCAGTAATCCATCAGTCGAGTTAGAGTCGTAACGCTGTTTGCACACTCCCACTCTTATAAATAACTTTGGGAGAGAGAAATTGTTTTCTTAAAGTTATTGACACATCCTTCAGGAAACAGGTTTATCAGTTTGTAATAGAGGATTGTTAAAACTTCTGAAGTGAAATGAAATGAAAAAATAGATTTTACCATAGTATCCCAAAAGCTGCATGGAGCATATTAAATATTTCAAACTTGTGGGGAAACAGTAAATCATTTAAATGAGAGTAGGAAAATACATGACTCTCCAGGCTGATTTTTTTTTTTCCCCTTGGCCACGTGGCCCATGGCATCCTGGTTCCCTGACCAGGGATTGAACTCGCGCCCCTTGAGGTGGAAGCGTGGAGTCTTAACCACTGGGTCTCCAGGGCAGTCCCTCCCTCTTGATTTTGAAGTTGATCAAGCTTGTCGACTTTCAGTTAATGTCAGTCTTCCAGTCGACGTGATAGAACCGACATGAGGTCCTGTCGGGTTTTGTAATGTGACTGGAGACAATTCAGCAAGTGTTTATTTTGGGTAAATGTCTTTCAGTTTTCTGTAAATATTAGAAAAGACTCACCTGAGTCAATTCAGTTGGCTAAGAATATTTTGTGATTTACTTTGCTAGAGCAAATTTACTCTTTTTGCTGACTTAATGTCACCAGGATCACTGTTCAAATAGGAGAAATAAGTTCCTGTCATAAACTCGTAGCAGGGCAATTTTTAAAAATTATTGTTCTCTTCTTTGAGCAACGTATTCCTGTCATTAATAAAAATAGCAGTTTGCTATAAAACTGGGCATTTTAATGATAATTGAAAAGTATTTCCCAATATCGGGCTAATAGCGATTTTTTTTTTTTCCCGGTTTTCATCCAGATGTTTGGCAACATGTAGACACAGTCTTACTGCAGTTTTCAAATTCACTTTCATGGGAACATATAATATCCTCCGTTTATCTTGGACGGCAGAGCTTCCTTTTTCTCTGGACAGATGCATATGAAACGCATGCTCTTCAAGTGGAGTTTGTGGTCCTCTGAGAATTCTATGAAGGAGGAAATGGGTTGACCTATTTGGTTGCTATGAAGTAAAAACAATCTTGTTTTCATTTTTTTTTTTTTTTAGAGAACATCTGGGTTGCATTTATTTTACATTCTGGAAGTTCTTTAAAACCACAATTTGATAATATGAGGCTTCATTAAAGCAGTCACTATTTAGCTGTTTCTCTAGTTGATTTAGTGCTAGGGTGGCTGCATAGACTTTTAAAAGTATTTAAAAAATTTTTGCTTTCTGTAACATGTAACTTTTAAATAACAACCCTTGATTTTAAACCAGAAAACAGGACCTAGACATTTGGGGCAGCAGGGGAAGGGCGGGTCAACGGGATTATTTCTCTGCCGCCACCGCGTGCAGGCTGGCCATCTGTAGGGCTGAGTTGGAGTCTGTAGCAGCCCATTTAGCTCCATATCCCAAATAAATCCTCCCTTTCTTCCTTGCTTAACAACCCTGATTTGCTTAAGCTGTCTAAACCAGTAAAGGTAATCCCGTTTTCCTTATTGATTGAAGAAAGGATATAGAAGCCAAGTTCAGCATGAGTTGCGAGGGGCAGTTTGCAGGGGAACTTTGGGGAGACTCTTTTCCTTCTTGGAGGAATACTCAAGGAGGAAACAGTTCCTCCTCTTACCTTGGCCTTTGTCGGGCCTGGGTGGTGGCCAAGCCATACTCATGGTACCCCTCCAGTCTGTTCAGTTCCAGACCCTCAGGCTGAGGATGGTCTGCCGGGCTCTCGGTGGTGTTGCTGGGTCCCATCCACCCAGGAGGACCCTCTTCCCTCCCGTCCCCACGTGTCCCGTCTTGTGGGACTGTAAACACCTGTCTTGTTTTGGGGCTGAGGAGAGGTGGCTGGAGCCAGGGGCCGCCAGGTCGCCTGATGCTGGCTGGAGCAGCAGGCGAGTTTCATTCTCTTATTTATCAAGAGTAAGAATCTTGTCTTGGCCACTGAGGGCCCAGGGGAAACCTCATTTCTCTCCCACGCGTGTTCCTGGGTGTATATATTTATCCCTTTAAGAACTGGGCTAGGTTATACTTTCTTTCTGAGATGAACACTTTCTCCTACATTGAATAAAACAAAATCTATTTTCACATGCTCGTAAATCCATTAACAGTTTCATTTGGCACATCCTTATGACTACATTTATTTTAACACAGAAGGATTTTTTTTTTTTTAAAACACAGCAGTCAGAAGCGGCAGGCATCGGCCATTTAATATTCTGTTAGAAGACAGGACTTCCTTTGAGCTCTTCGGAGAGGAAATAAAGCGATCAAGAATGTCCTTTTCCAAGTTGCAGTAATTAAATTAAAATTTTTTTGAATTGAGACAGGCAGATGAGTTCATTTCTGTGTGTGTTAGAGTATGGGAAAATGGGAGGATCTCAGTGACTTTTCAGTGTTTGGCCTGTTCACACGATGAGGCCGTATTTCCCGAGTGTGGGAGGAAAGTGGCCACAGACTTTGATGCAGTGTGTGATGCACTCAGAGGGCGAGAACCGTCCTGAGAATAAAATGACGCCTTTCATCGCCTGCGCAACAGGAATATTAATGTCGGGTGAGCGTTCTTCTGAAACAGTGCCTGTCCTCAGGAATCGCAGAGTGTCTGCCTTGGGCTCCCCCAAGATGCGCCCTTTCAGGAGCTTGAGCCTTTTCATTGAAAGTCTCGGTTAAGCTCTGTGCCCGTCAGACGGTTACTGTGATGTTTTTGACAAAAAGTCACATGCCTTCTTCCCTCCTTCCTCGGGTCAGACTGGTCCTGAGGGGCTCTGAATCTTGCTCACGAGAACATTCCTGCCGGCGGGGCAGCCCGAGGGAGCGTGTGCGGGTCCCACGCCCATCTGGCAGCCCCCGTGGTGGTTCTGCCTCCCAGATGCCCAGTTCTGCCGGACGTGCAGAACATGATTATTATTATTATTATTTTTTAATCTGGAAAGAACATAAGCCAAGATGCCTCCCCAGGGACTCTGCTTCTGTCAGTGCTGAGGCGCTTGGCTTTAGGATTTCGGTCTCTGGGACCTTCGGGGGCCTCCCTCCTGCCCCCTCCCGCAGAGGGGCATCTGAGGCCTGTGTCACAGTTTCTGCACAGAGCGGACTCGCCTGCGTGTAATGCTGAGAAAGCCTTTCAGAAGTATTCTGGCTGCTTCTCCATTTGAAATTTTATCTCCCTTTTCTGTTGCTGAAAACTTGTGTGCGTGGATGAGTCGCTCAGTTGTGTCCGACTCTGCAGCCCCATGGACTGTAGCCCTCCAGGCTCCTCTGTCCATGGAGTTCTCCAGGCAGGAATACTGGAGTGGGTTGCCATTCTCTTTTCCAAGGGTTTGTGAAAATCTGGGGGTAGGGGAGAAAGCATTGCACCCTTGAGAGGAAAGTCTGCTTCACCCAGTCCTTCCAGCGCCTGGAGATCTGTGGCAGGCCTGCCTGGGAGCCCTGAGTCAGGGGTGCGCCCCGGCCCACTGCCCTCCGGGTGGGTGGTCACTGGCCCCAGCTGTCTCCCTTCGGAGAGGGAACGCCTAGAAGCTTCTCTAATCTCATGAGCTTGGCTTGGGCAGTTTTATCTTGGTTTTAGCAATCAAACAGATTGGCGACTGGGAATTTCAGGAACAGATTTGACAGGAGAACCATTTCCTTAATTAAAAGAGCTGTAAATTGACAGCCAGGGCCCATCCAGCATTCACTAGTGAGAGATGAAAGACCAGGCTCCGGTGGTGAAAGCTAACCTGATCGCCTTCTCCACGTGCTGGAGAGGGGAGTCTTTTAGAATAAACCCTTCATTTTGAGGCTGTTTCTGCATGTTTTATTGAAGCTCTTGTTCCCTAATGTCTCTACACTCCCCCACCCCTCGTCCATCATCCATCCAGAGACCGTTACTTTTATCCGTTTATTGGAATCAGGGTGCTATGGGGTGATTCAGCGCTGTGGCGGGTGGCCTTCCTTGTCCTTGGCCACGCTTCCTCCTGGCCAGCTGTGTTGGAATGAACCACGCAACCGCTCCTGCACTGATAACCTCAGTCCCAGGGGATTGGAGGGGCCCCCCCCCCACCCCCCCACCCCTTCTCCTTGTGAAATCTGGGCATTAAGAGTCCAGGGTTTGCCCGTTTGCTCCATCAGGTCAGCCACTAAAGGATGTTTCTGACAGTTTCCCCAGTTTAAGGCAGAAGATAGTCAACCATGGCGTCAGTGCTTTGTTCTGAGAATCTGAGTCTAGTAGCGAGGTTTGTTTAAATATTTGAACCGGTTATTTGCTGTTGACATTTTTAAGCAAATATCTGCAGCTGTGGTACCTCTAGCCTTGAGGCTTTGTGTCGATTACTTAATCTCCTTAAGTCTCAGTCTTCTCATATGTAAAATGGACATGAAAAAGCCCATGTGAAATTATGTCCTGAAAAATTAATCCAAAATCCCAATCAGTAGGCATTTAAAGCCATTAGTCAGCAGAGAGGCCCGCCCCTTGCCCCCATTCACATTCACAGCAGAGCAGAGGGGCGGATCCTGTGGGTTTGGGCTTGGGAATAACCGGTGATTGGCAGTACAATTATTGTTTCTTTTCTCTCTCAAGTTGACATTTTAAAACCTTCGAGTCTACAGAAACGTTGAAAGAGTGTTGTCAGTATCCATGTATGTTAACCTCGTTGCTAGCATTTGGCCACGTTTGCCTTATCTCTTAACACTATTAATACTGTTTTTTTCTTTTTGGCTAACCCATTTGAAAGTAAGTTATGTATAATGTGACACTTTATTCCTGAATACGCAACAGCATTCACTTCCCGAGGACAGTCTCCTACCCAAACACAACCGTTGCCACACTGACGGGACCCAGCAGCATGTCCATACTGTGCTTTCACATGCTATTCACATCCTGCTCCCCCAGTTTGCTCCCACATTGCCTTTTATAGCTATTTTTCTTACCTGTCCAGATTCCCATCAGGGTTTACACTTTATATTTAGTTCTAGCTCCTCAGTCTTAAAAAAAAAAAACCAAACAACTTTTTTGTTTTCTACAATGACTTTTTAAGAGTCCAGGCTGGTTGCCTAATACCATTGTTTGTATCCTGTAGTCTAGAGGACATATCTATAAACAGAAGAGAGGGATGCTTTGGTTTCTTTCATGTCATTTAAAGAACTATATGTTAAAGTCATCTGCTTGATTCAAGGTCAAAGCCACATTCATTTTTCTTGTTCTTTGGTAAATGTGGATCAGATTGGTAACCAAAAGGAGTTACTAACGGGCTCAGATGTCAGTGGAGTATGCGCGTGGGCGGACTTGGAACCAACGCACACAGTGGTTGGTTAGCCCACCCCCATATGGAGGTGATTAGTTATCTGGCTTAACATACCAAGGAGTTTGTTTTAATATTTGGCCCTGGTTTCACAAAGAAACGAGCTTTAGAATTGGAAAACTTAGTAAGACAAACTATTTACATAACACAGAAGAGATGTCTTTGCTGCCAGAACCCTGGAGGAAGAGCAGACCTTCCAGCTCCCAGGAACAAGTCTTTTTCTTCCTCTCTCCTTCCCTCCGAGCCTTCCTATTGGCTTTAGACATTTGTGGACTTGAGCTGCAGCTGAGGCTAATACAGGATCCAGCTGTAGCTTTTTCTGTTGTTAGTATATCCGGTGATGATCGTAGCACACTCATTGTATGAAAATTCAATAAAGGAAAGGACAGGGTGGGGAAAAAAAAGTGACACTCTGCGAAAGTATTCGAGAGACATGACTGGTTCCAGGAGTCTCCCTGCCAGACCTGCCCTGAAGTGCTCCTTCTGTCTGCGAGGAGTCCAGCAGGCGTCTCGGTCCCTCCCTTTTAATCACGTTAGGTGAACAGCACGAAGCTGACGTGTTTTCAGCGGGGCAGGGACCCCTCAAAGTGCTGTTCATGCTCCCATGGAGGGGGCAGCAATCTGGGGAAAGAGTGGTGGTTTCTTTCCTTAGATCTGTCCCATAGAAGTCATACTTAACTCATTTGCCAGAGAGCAAGTTAGTATAGAATCAGCAGTTCAGTAAAATTAGGTTTCAGACTTGCTTGTCCGCTTCCACGTAATTCCTGTAAAAGCCCTCGTCCCTGATCAGCTCTGTCTTGCAAGTGTTCATCGCTCAGTCGTGTCCGACTCTTCTGCAATCCCTCTGGGCTCCTCTGTCCATGGGATTCTCCAGGCAAGAATACCGGAGTGGGTTGCCATGTCCTTCTCCAGGGGATCTCCCCGACCCAGGGATCGAACCCAGGTCTCCTGCATCGCAGGCAGATTCTTTACAGTATGAGCCACCGCATAACCTCACCTGGTAGCGGAAAATGGATTATGGGTTTCCAAATAATAGTTTTTGTGATCATTGTGGTAATCATAAGACGAGTGATTTTCACATGCTCTGCATCTTGAACATTTTGTTTCTTTTCTTTTCTTTTTTTTTTTTAATGTACAGAGGTCAGATTTCCCAGGTTTCTTCTGGTTGTAGCAGACGTCTTGTCCAGGGCAGTTCAAGACCCTCATGGCCTGTGAAGAAGTCCTGGGGTTCCGTGGTGACCGTCCAAGCTGTGGGCTCTGGACTTGACTTTCTGGGCAGGTGTCCTTGAAACTCTGTACTGTTTTTAGATGATGTCTCTGCGTTTCTGAGGTTCAGGCGTCAGTAGTAAATATATCTATTATTTAGCATAGAAATATCATCGAGTGTCTTAAGGCTGTGTAAACTTCATAAGAAGAATAAACCCGTGACACTGTAGTGGACGTAAGAAATGGGAGCTGCTTAACAAATTGGAGAGCACTCTGCCCTGTCCCTCAGACCCCTGCTGTGTCTGTACACGCTGGACAGTTCGGTCTCCTGGGTTCTCACAAGATACTATTTTCTGCCTCTCACTGAGAGAAGCGTTTGTTTAATGACCCTTCAAGAGACTTCCCACAGTCTCCTCTACCTCCATCCTGCCCCAGTTTTAGTCATAGTTTTTGCTGTTTTTTTAAACTTCCAGGTGGCTTAGTGGTAAAGAACCCACCTGCCAATGCAGGAAACGTAAGAGATGCAGGTTCAGCCCCTGGGCGGGGGAAGATCCCCTAGAGAAGGAAATGGCAACCCACCCATTCTCTTGCCTGGAGAATCCCATGGACAGAGGAGCCTGGCGGGCTATAGTCCATGGGGTCGCAAAAGAGCCGGGCATGACTTAGCCACTAAAGGAAGGAATGGTCTGGAAGCGTCTTGGATTTACGACTGACGCGTCTGCTGCTCGGCGTAGCGCCCGAGACCCTCTTCTGAAGTGACTGGTCCAACGAAGGCGTTAGGACACCTCTTCTTTTTTTCTTTTTTTCAGAAGCTGAACTGTGATTTACATAACACTTTGTCATCCTTTTAAAAAGCTTATTTTTTTTATTATCATTCTGTTTAGGTTTTAGATTTTTTCAAACTTCATTTTTTTCAAGTGTCGTGATTTCTTTTCCCGTTTTTAAAAAACTGAAGTATAGTTGATTAACAGTGTGTTTCTGGTATACAGCAGTGCGATTCAGTTATACATATATTAATACACATTTTTTCATATCCTTTTCCAGCAAGGCTTATCACAGGATGTTGAATAGAGCTCTCATGCTCTACAGGAGGAGTTTGTTGTTTCTTTTATAGATGCTAGTTTGTATCAGCCGGGGAAGGCAATGGCACCCCACCCCAGTACTATTGCCTGGAAAATCCAATGGACGGAGGAGCCTGGTGGGCTGCAGTCCATGGGGTCGCTAACAGTCAGACAGACTGAGCGACTTACTTTCACTTTTCTCTTTCATGCATTGGAGAAGGAAATGGCAACCCACTCCAGTATTCTTGCCTGGAGAGTCCCAGGGATGAGGGAGCCTGGTGGGCTGCCGTCTATGGGGTCACACAGAGTCGGACACGACTGAAGTGACTTAGCAGCAGCAGCAGCAGTTTGTATCAGCTAATCCCAAGGTCCTAATTTATCCCTCTCTGCCATTCCCCCTCTTTGGTAACAACTGTTTTCTGTGTCTGGAGAGTCACCCTTTTAGAGTCATACAATTCCGTGGTTTTTAGTATATTCACAAAGTTATGCAGCCATCATGTAATTTTAGAACATTTTCATCGCCTGAAAGAGCGCGCCATCTCTGTTAGCACAAGCCTCCCTACTCAGCTCCACTCTTCTGCCTTCTGCCGCCGTGGATTTGCCTGTTCTGGGCGTTTCGTGGCCGTGGCCGTCTGTGTCTGGCTCCCTTCTCTGAGCAGGTCCCCCCCCGAGTTGTAGCACGATCCCATTTTCCGAGCTCATCCACACCCTGAATGATTCAGCCTGGAACGCCTGCGCTCTGCCTGGGAGTGAGGGGGCCCTGGATTGGCTGGAGAGATTTTACTCACCTCTGTCACGTGGTTGAAGCATGGTTTGTGTGCTGCCTTGAAGGTTTTTAAGTTGGCATGTGTTTTCTTCCCATTGAGAAAGCTGAAGTTTATTTTCGACATTTTTATTTGAAGAAGGACGACACTGAAGGCTTGCTGTCCTCAAGCCTTGGTTTAGAATGTTTGTAATGCTCTGCGTGGTTGCCTCAGAGCAGAACCACGTTGTCGGTAGAAGATTTTTACACTGGAAACCAACATACGGGTACAAGAAGCTGACTTTTCCAGTGAGCTGTGCTGAAACGTGTTAACGGAAGCACAGAGAATCTCCCAGTGGGGATCCAGTGAGACTTTGCAAGTGTGATCCCAGCGGCGGACGCCTGAGACCAGACTTCTGCCCTCTGTTCACCCTACATGCACGTTAACTCACTTCAGTCGTGTCCGACTCTTTGCCACCCTTTGGACCAGGCTCCTCCATCCCTGGGATTGTCCAGGCAAGAGTACTGGAGTCGGTTGCCATGCCCTTCTCCACGGCATCTTCCCAACTCAAGGACTGAACCCACATCTCTTGATTCTCCCGCATTGGCAGGCAGGGTCTTTACCACTAGCACCACCTGGGAAGCCCCTGTTCACCCTGAGATCCCAGCAAACAATCAAAAAGGAGGCAATAGGAAACTCAGAGCAGCAGAGAGCGGGAGAGGGACCTTTTACCAGAGGAGAGTTTTCTACAGACCTTTGAGAGACAAGAAGTTAGAACCTTTCAACAAGAAGATGAAAACCGGATGCAGGTTGAGAGTGAGCAGAAGGGTCCCGGGCTGCCCCTGGGCTGGGATCGAGTACTCAGGCCGTCCCCCGGGGGCGCTCCTTCTCTTATCCCGACCAGGGGTCAAAGCCAGGCCCACAGCCGTCCAAGTGCCTCACTGCTGGACCACCAGGGAATTCCCACCTCTCCTTTCTTGTTTCGGGGCGATAGCACTTTGCCGTGAGGCGAACGTTTCTTCATGGAGATGGAATTCTCTGGGGGAGAATGGGGGCTCCCGGCGTAGGTACCAGCACCCAACTGGAGCTTTTCCCCCCGCTGTGTGATGGGGGCTTTTCATCCCAAAGTGAAGCCTGCCAGGGACTGAACACAGTGAACCTTCCCGTTCAGGATGCAAGTAGAGGAGGGAAGGTGCCTAACCCAGTGTGAGAGGAAGCCGCACAGCTGCATCTTACTTGTAAATATGTCCAGACGAAAGAGAAAATGTAATACAAAATTTTTATGGAGAGGATAACTGCCTCCCAAAGGAGGGGGATTCAAAAGCTAGAACCCTTGAGAAGAGGATCATTGGAAACTTCAGGGAAGGTGGGACTTGAGCACTGGGGTTTGACTTCTGGCCTCCCCTCCCCGTCGGGTCACTAGGTTCTGATGGAAGTGATTGAAGAGGAAAAAAACAGGTGAAAAACAGAATGGCGAGAATTGAAATCAGGGTGAAGAGATCCCAGGGGCTGACTCCTGACTGCCTCTCAAGGGTTCGGTGCAGGGTTAGGAGAAGCGTAAGAGGATGTGCTCTCGGCTCTGCGGATTGCAAGGAGAACGGGGAGAGTCAGGGCACAGGGTTGGGGGTCCCTGCGCAGCCTTGGTGTTCGGAGCAGCTGGAGGCCGGAGGACACAGACAGCTGCAGTGTGCTCAAGACTGGAGGGGTCCCCCGGCTCCACAGTCGTCCCCCCCGCCGGTGCAGTGGGAGCACCTCAACTCTCCGGAGCAGAAGCTGTGCCAGATGGAGGGTGATGTACAGAAACTGGGTCACAGAAGCAACACGGCGGATTCACGGAGAAGCTGGACCACTCGCGAGTGGGTGATGCACCCTGATGTGCCTCGGCCCTTAAGCTCGCAGACAGATCTGGAAGGAGAAAAACAAGCCCACCAAACTCAGCTTCCTAAGCACCAGCCATTGTTTCGAGGGCAAATCGCACCTGAATATCCTTGTTCCATGATAAGTAAAATCAAAAGAAGCAACATGTTACCAGGATAAAATAAGCAACAGTGAGAGACTTTTTGAGGCAGAGGAAAAGTGTAATTTGTGAGGAAGACTAATTATAGAAACTGTAAGTCAATTTCAGGTTGAATCTGCTTTGTGCTTTTTTTTTTTAAATAAAATTCAATTTAAATAAAATTCAAGGAAGACTCTGAAATAACGTGATTGAAAGAGGAGAAAAGGCAGATAAAGTGAAATGAATGAGCTGAGAGGAAGAAACCTTAATGATACTAAATGCATTTGCAGGAAGAACATCATTTCAATGTAGCAAGTTAATCAGTGCTCCGATCTAAATAAGTTGTTCCTGAGGAAGCAACCCAAACCAGCAGAACAGAAGCAGTAATCAGAGATACAATGGAAAAACCTATCTTTGAGCTGAAAAAACAACAGCTGCTTCTGTGTATTGAAAGGGCTCATTCTGCTAAGATGAAATTAGTGGAAAGAGCAACTGTGCTTGTGAAAGTTTTAGATCTCAAAGATAAAATACAGCACAGCCAGCCAGTCAGAAAGCGGGCTGGGGGAGGTTACTTAACAAGGAAGAATCAGGATGACTTTAGGCTTTACTGTACTGTTGCCAGCAGATAGAGTGGAGGGTAAGAGTTTTGTGGCTAAAAGAGTGTAACCAATAATTAAGTAATTACACTAATTGCTGTTCATTTGTGAGGGCAACAAACAGATGTTCTGTGAAGGTACAGAAGTCAGGCCTAGCACCCTGCCTTCTGCTGGAGCTCACCTTGCTTCTGCACTTAAGAATTACGAGGGCCAGCACATTTCCTTATGCTGTAAGGAGTCTTTTTTTTTTAATCTGGTCCCATCACTGCATGGGAAATAGATGGGGAAACAGTGTCAGACTTTATTTTTTTGGCCTCCAGAATCACTGCAGTTGGTGATTACAGCCATGAAATTAAAAGACGCTTACTCCTTGGAAGAAAAGTTATGACCAACCTAGATAGCACATTGAAAAGCAGAGATATTACTTTGCCGACTAAGGTGCGTCTAGTTAAGGCTATGGCTTTTCCAGTGGTCATGTTTGGATGTGAGAGTTGGACTGTGAAGAAAGCACTGAAGAATTGATGGTTTTGAACTGTGGTGTTGGAGAAGACTCTTGAGAGTCCTTTGGACTGCAAGGAGATCCAACCAGTCCAGCCTAAAGGAGATCAGTCCTGGGTGTTCATTGGAAGGACTGATGCTGAAGCTGAAACGCCAATACTTTGGCCACCTCATGCGAAGAGTTGACTCATTGGAAAAGACTGATGCTGGGAGGGATTGGGGGCAGGAGGAGAAGGGGACGACAGAGGATGAGATGGCTGGATGGCATCATGGACTCGATGGACGTGAGTCTGAGTGAACTCCGGGAGTTGGTGATGGACAGGGAGGCCTGGCGTGCTGCAATTCATGGGGTCGCAGAGTCAGACACGACTGAGCGACTGAACTGAACTGAACATATAATATTTACATCAACTATAATTCAATAAAAAATAAAGGACTTGGGACTCCCCTCGTGGTCCAGTGGTTAGGAATCTGAGCTTTCACTTCAGGAGGTATGGGTTTGATCCCTGATTGAGGAACTAAGATCCGGCATGTCATACAGCACGGCCAAAAGTATAAATAAATAAAGCAAGTTATAAATTTTTTTAAAAGAAGAAAAAAGGAAAAAGATCCAAAACATTTCAATTTTATATATTGATGAATATATAAAATTACTAAAGTGATATTTACAGTCTTTCTCTCATAATCTTTTAAATCTGGCGTGTTTTCCATCTCACCTTAGATGAGCCACATCTCACATGTTCAACAGCTACTTGTGGTCAGTGGCTACCGTACTGGACAATGAGAGTATATATCAACAGGGACTTCTCTGGTGGTCCATTGGTTAGGACTTCTAGTTTCCAATTCAGGGGATGCAGGTGTGATCCCGGGTTCAAAAACTAAGATCTCACATGCCGAGGGGTAACTACTGAGCCTGCACACTCTAGATCCCATGCTCCACAACAAGAGAAGCCTGAACGCTGCAATGGAGAAGTCCCCGCACCACAACTAGAGAAAGCCCACTCGCCCCAAGGAAAACCCAGTGTAGCCAAAAAATTTCATAATAATTTTAAAAAGAAAGGTCAGATCAAAGATACTGACCCACCTCTGCTTCACTTCATTGTTGCCTTTTTAAGAATGATGAGGAGTGGGGTACCACGTTCTCTGTGAAAGCAGGCTGATACTATCCATCAAAATTCAGGTGTGTGCATGCTAAGTCACTTCAGTTGTGTGTGACTCTTTGCAGATCGTGGACTGTAGCCCATCAGGCTCCTCTGACCATGGGATTCTCCAGGAAAGAATACTAGAGTGGGTTGCCATGCCCTCCTCCAGGGGCTATTCCGACCCAGCGATGGAACCTGCATGTCTTTATGTCTCCTGCACTGGCAGATGGGTTCCTTACCACTAGCACCACCTGGGAAGCTATAATAAAGGGTCTTGAAATGCTATGGAGGTCCAAAATTTATTAAGGTCTTTAAAAAAATTTGTCAAAAAAAAAAAGAGAAAGCATTTGTCAAGAGAAGCTGCCATTTCCCTCTTGGAACTGTTACTTCTGGGATGGGACAGGAATGCTTGTTTCCTTCTGAACGGGTCTGTTATTGTTTTTCTGTCTTGATAAACACCATCCGGGAAGGGTGGATTTTCTCTGGCCTGAAAAAAAAAAAAGAGAAAGCATTTGTCAAGAGAAGCTGCCATTTCCCTCTTGGAACTGTTACTTCTGGGATGGGACAGGAATGCTTGTTTCCTTCTGAACGGGTCTGTTATTGTTTTTCTGTCTTGATAAACACCATCCGGGAAGGGTGGATTTTCTCTGGCCTGCAGCCAGGTCAGTGGAAAAATCCTTTGCCCTGGGCCCCCTCTCTGGTCCATAGGGCAGTCACCTGCTCATTTCTGTTGGGGCTCCCTAACCCTCGAGGTGGCTCCCGAAGGGATGAAGGGACGTGCAGGACAGTTGAACTCCAGAATAGGAGAGTTGGTGACCCAGCATTTCCTGATTTGAGCAGTGGGCAGCCCTTTGTTCCAGGCTGTGCTAGGTACATGGTGTAAGCTTTTCTTTTACTCCATACCACCACCCTCCGAGGTCAGGATCAGCACCTGCAAAGAACAGAGATGTGAAGAGGTTCACTCAGGTTCTGCACTTCTGACACCAGAGCCCAGGATCACAGCATTTCAGACTTTGGGGGTTTCAATGCTTTCTGCACTAAAACAACTTGGGAACAAGGGTTGTCCAGTAAGAAATGTTCATATCTGCGTTCTGTTTCCACGTGAACAAGGTCTGACAGAGTGCTTAGGGTTGATTTCATTCTTTAACAATTGGGGATCAGATACTGAGGACATTAAAAAAAAATTTTTTTTTTTTTTTTAAGTGAGAGACTTCTCTAGCCCTGCAGTGGTTGACGCTTCGCTTTCACTGCAGGGGACGCGGTTCGAGCCCTGTTGGGAAACTAAGGGCCTGTATGCTGTGTGTGCGGCTAAAAAAAAATTTAATAATAATAATAAAATTTAAAAAGGAGACGGCTGCCCTTTCTACATCCGGAAGCCTAGGAGGGCTGCCTGATCTTTTCTTGTTCCTAAGTTAGAAGAAATGTGGTGCCCGGGAACCCTGTCGCTTTAAGCCTAAGCCCCGGCTCCGGAGGAGACTGGGAGGGCAGCGCAGGGTACCCGCCTACCTGGAGAACCTGAGCGAGGTGTGGCCGGAGCCGCCGGGATGCGAGGTGGGCGGGGGCGGGCTGAAAGTTGGACAAGCAGGAAGTGAACCGACGGCCGCCTGGGAGGAAACCGAGTAGTCTACGAGTTCAGCTGCCGGCAGGCCCGAGCCGCTTGGAAACATGGTGAGAGAGCTGGAAACGAAGAAGGGGCCGGGGATTACCCAAGGAAAGTTGGTTGGCAAAGTCGAAGGGCTGGGGCAGCGGCTGCCAGAGAAGTCTCTTCTTTGACAGCTTGGCTGCAGATAGGTCTGAGCTGCCTGGTGGGTGTCCCTGCTCCTTCTCGGCTCCCTCCCTCTCCTGACCCCTGAGCTGATCTGGAGTGGGCTTCGGTGCTTCGGGTGGCTGGAACCTAATTCATTTCCTCCTCCAGCCGCTGCCGGCCTGCGGGTTTTGTGACATTCCTGGGCTGTGCCTGTGCGGTTCCGAAGGCAGAGCCCAGCCTATCGGCTGGAATCCCCCTCTGCTTCTCATTTTATACTGTACAGAAACCCAAAGAATTTGTCTCTCTACTGAGCCCAAGGAATCTACTACCCCGGGGGAAGAGAGCTGAGGGTTTGTGAAAGACTCAGAAATTGGTTCTCTGTGATTACCTATCAATAGTTTCCACCGCCACCCCTGATCTGTTTCTGGAAGTCGAGTGGGTCAGGGAGGGAGGAGCTTAACAGTGTTTTCCCCTCCCTGTTCAAAAACCTTATCGTGAAGGCTGGGGACCAGGCTCTAGCCTGGGAGGACTTGCCCTCCATTTCCCCCAACGCCAAGGCTGTCTGTTTTTTTTATACTTGCCTGAGCAGGCCGCGGCTTGGTGCTTGCGCGTGGTGCTAAGTGGCGGGGAAAGCAGAAGTCTGTGGCCCAACTGTTCTCTCTCCTGGGGCCTTGTGAGGGACTTGGAGCCTGGTTGCCACAGCCAGGCTGCCTGGAAGGCGGGAGCAGCTCTCCAGCCACTGTCTGAGAGGGAGGGTGGGCTTGGTGAGGGTGGTCTTCGCCCAGCACAGGCATTTTTAATGAGGACCCGTGGGACCTGGGAATTTCGTACATAGTGGTGGAGCTGTGCATTGGGAGGTACTGGCTCAGCTGTCTCCTCTGACCCTCTCTGAGGAACAAGGAAGCAGTGGAGAGGGGTTTGATGGTTGCTTGTTCTGTCAAGGGCCCTGAGAATCCACAAAGAAGTTGGGTCCTGTCTGTCTCCTAACATGGATGGCTCTCACCATCTGGGGCTTATAAAGGCATTTGGTTTTGATTACCCGAGTTCTACAGAAAAACATTTTCTTTGCAAACAGTTCAAGCATTGCAAAAAGCTAAAGTCCACCTCAGGCCTCCCCCTCCTCTGGCCTCTGAGGCTGGGTCTCAGTTCCTCCAGCTCTTGGCCTAATTAACCCCTTGTGTGGCTGCCCAGGAGGCCAGTGGCGGTGGAGGAGATGACCGTGTGCGGAACCTCAGGGATGAAGTGGAAGGGGTCAAGAATATCATGACCCAGAATGTGGAGCGGATCCTGGCCCGGGGAGAGAACCTGGACCACCTTCGCAACAAGACAGAGGATCTGGAAGCCACAGTGAGATGACAGGGAGCCCCTCACCCTACCCGCCCCCCCCCCCACCCCGGGGAGCNAAAAAAAAAAACTCCACAGTAATTCAGTAATAATGGCAGCAATAATAAAGGTGGATTGAACTCTTAACAGAAGCCAAGAAGTAGGTGATGGGGGAGTCAGGGAGGTTGTGACAAAGTAAAAGTCCTGCCTTTTCCTCTTCCTGTTTTATTTTTGATCTTGAAAAATAGAAAAATACAGTTAGTAGTGTGATTTAAGAAAAATAGCTTCAAGTAACGTCTAGCATATTTGAAATAGGATACATACATTCCACATCACTAGAGGGAGAAAAATACGGGTAAATTAATTCGCAGGGTAGGGTCAGGTTATGTGGGGTCCCGGGACGGGGGAGCCTGGTGGGCTGCCGTCTGTGGGGTTGCACAGAGTCGGACATGACTGAAGCGACTCCGCAGCAGCAGTGCCCTGACTGGGGATTGAACCTGTGCACTCTGCAGTGAAGGTGCAGTTTTAGCCACTGGACTGCCAAGGAATTCCCCGTCGAGTTTTGTTTTTGTCACTGGCTTTTTGAATTTATTTAGAGGAGAATTACCTGCTTTTCTTCTGCCCACATACGGGAAAATCTTTAAGAAGTAAATGCCCTTGGGGGGTAGGGGTTTGTGAGAGATTATCCGTTCTGAGGAATGTATTTGTTTAGAAATTTAGATGCTCCGTGACTCATTCCTGTGCTATTTTGAGATGTTTTTGGACAGATCTTTAGGAAGGTCTTTGAGGCAGAAAGAACTGGGGAAGAAGGGCGGTGTGATCGGAGACGGGGAGGCGGGCGGGTCTGGCGTGGCAGTGGCTCCCTCTAGACGCGGCTTCCCAAAGGTGCGCCTTCGGAGGGTGGCGAGGACCACGAGAAGTAGAGATAGCCCAGTGAACTGCCCCATCTGAACGTCCGTGGCCAGCTGGCGGGGAGCCGGCTTTTGTGGGACATGAAACTCATCATCTGGAACACCCTCTTCAAGAAGCATAGCACAGAATTGAGTATCAAAGCGAAATTGTTTACAATGAGAAAGAAGTCATAACTTAGAAATTTTAGAAACTTAGAAAACCACAAACAAGGCAAAACTCACACAGATCCCACAGTTCTTCTCTGTGCTTGCCACAACTTTATACTTTTCCCTACGTTTTTGGTTGCCTACTCTAGCTAATAGATAACTTCTGCACATAACAATTATGTTGTATTTTACTGAAAAAAGGAATAGCAAGATCATTCCGTCTTTCCCCCTAGGGTGGTTGAATGAAAATTTTAAATTACTGATAATTTAGGAAGATTTTGACCATTGAAAGTTTTTAAGTTTTCATTGTAATACAAGAAATTTTTTTTTTTTTTTTGACATTTCGAAGCTTTTTCCAGTCTTTTCTTTCAGTTTCTGGTTTTGAATTTTATCAGGATACTTTTTCATATATTTGAGTTTTTGATTGATGAAATGTTCTGAAAAACATACCAAATTATTCTAAAGGTAATGCAGGTACAAATGCAATCGGAATGCATGGAACCGTTCCCGCCAAGTTGTGTTACGTTACATAGTTGAGTCATGGGCGGGTTTAGAATTTTGTCATCTGAAACCATGTTTCTTCAGGCTGTTTTGTCCCTTAGATGGTAGCTTGCATGCTTCTTTATCTGTGGAGTCTGACACTGCCAGGATGCACCGGATTGACTGTGGTTCACTGGGCTGCATCAGGCATGCACGTTCAACACAGACTTACCTGCTAGTTCCAGACCACAGGTGTAGAAACCTGTACGCATCGAAATTCTCACACATTCTGTTTTTCACGGTAAACACCAAAGAAGAAAAAAATGCACTCGTGACTTGTGGCACTCGTCAAGTGTATTCCTAACAGGGTAGCGTTTCCAGTTTGATTAGGCGTCAGTGTTGGCATCAAGCCTGCTTTATCTGCAGCGTCCTCGGGATGTCCCCGGTGGCCCGCTGGTTAGGACTCCCCCACTCACTGTTGAGGGCCGGGGTTTTTCTGTCCCTGGTCGGGCAACTAAAATCCCGTAAGATGCAGAGCAAGGCCAAAAAAAAGGTACGTATCCAGTGACGGGAACCACTTTCCACAGACTGCCTTCTGCCTCGGTACAGTTCCACCTCATTTCTCCTCCACTGCCCTCCCCCTCTCAGGCACCGAGAGGCCTGACTGTAGTAAAGACCCCTCTGCCTGGCGCCCGCCATCCACTGTTCATCAGGTAAGGAGGCTCAGGTGTCTGTCAGCCCTCAGATCACGTGTCCTGTCACGTGGTCCGCAGGCGTGGCCGAGAGCCACCTAAAGTATCCCAGGAACCCGAACCACGTGCATCCCCAGCTCAGCCTCCTCCTAGGGGTCCTCAAGTTTTGCAAATTGACGTGAGAAAGAAATTTCCACAAGTGGGATTCTGGATCCAAAGGGAAAATGGATCTGAGAGGCTGGTAGCGGTTACCAGACTTGCTTCCACACCTGTTTGCTATTTTTAACTCCCACCAACCACGTGGGAGACCTCAGGAGCCCCCGCAGCCTCGTCCACAGAGAACGCCAGCTAGCCTGTGGGTCTGCGCTGCCCGGCGGTCGGAAACGGAGCCTTAGTTCAGTTTTCGTTTGCTTGCCTCTCATTGAGTGCCCGTTTGTCCGCTGGGTTATTGATCGTTTCCTTTCCAGCGTCTGGAGGGCCTGTCTTTGTTCGGGCCGTTCGTTCCCATGATCTGCAAATGTTGCCTCCCAATTGGCTGATTCTGTTTTGACTCTCCTTACGACATTTTGTTGGCTTGTTTTGCTGTCATGAAGAAAATCTTATTTTTTAGTGTAGCCAAAAATTTTTTTTTTCCTTTTGCTGCTTCTTAATTTTGAGTCATACTTAGAAATGACTTCCCCATTCAGAGATTTTTATAAAAGAGTGTATCTGAATTTTATTTTCTAGTTCCCTTTTCTACATTTAAGTCTTTGAACTACTTGGCATTGCTTTTGGTGTATGATGTGAAGTGTACATACAGCTCCCCCCGCCCCCCAGAGGACTGTTTTGTCCCCATTTATTAAAAAGTTCGTCTTTACCTTGCTGCCTTGTCATAAGCTAAGTTGCCATCTGATTTGAGTCTTTCTAGACTTAACTGTTCTGTTCCCTTGCTCTGTCTGTCATGTCAGGACTGCCCGATTCGCCTTCCTCATTGGCCCTGGTGTTTTGACATTGTTTAGGGTTGTTTCTTTCCCTTTTCATTTTTCTTTTCAGAGTTTTCCTGGCCCTTTTTCTTTGCTTTTTTTTTTTCTTCCCTTATGATCTTTACAATCTGCTTGTCTACAGCAGAAAGTAAACAGTTGCCACTTTGAGATGGCGTTAGATTTATAGATTACCTTGGAGAGTATGACCTGTTTCTGATGTTGCATCTTTATATCCAGAAACATGATGCGTCTTCTCATTCAAGTCCATAAGGTCACGCAAGAATGTGTTAAAGTTTTCCTTCCACTTACAACTTTTACACATTTATTAAATTTATTTCTGGATGATTGATGTTTTATTGCTCTCCCAATTGAGCTGTTCTTTCCAGTTTGTTTCCATTTTATTATCTAACTAGTTATTGTTGGGATTTAGGTAAGCTGTTGATTTCTTTGTATTAACTTTGTGTCTCACTAGCTTACCAAATTACTGTTTTCTAGACATGTCGCGTTGTGGTTGGTTCTCTTAGATTCTCTGCTTCCACAGTTATTTCTTTGGCAAGTGATCATTTTATCTGCTCTCCAGATTTTATGCCTGTGATTTTAGTTTCTTGTCCATTTGCATTGGCCCGGAGTCCTGTTTTGAAGCTGTGCGTTTTGAGATGCTAGTGAGGCCTCCATAAGGAGGAGGAGGAGGCGTGGGCTTGAAGCTGAGGAGACAGATAATAGGGCTGGGAATCATTTTTGCAAGTCATTAACCGAAGACACTGGAGCAAGTGCAGTGGGGAATGGGGACAAAGCTGGAGGCGAAACGGTGACGACTCGTGGGCGATGATGGGAGAGACCGCGGAGCCCGGGCGGGGAGGGCCGGCGGGCCGCTTCTTGTTTCCCCTCGTCTTAAGCAGACTTTATTCTTAGAGCAGTTTTAGGTTCAGAGCGAGCCTGAGCAGGAATTTCAGAGGGTTGCGTGGGCCCGCTGCCCCTCCGCCCCCGCCGCGGGCAGCGCCTCCTGGCGGTCGGGCAGGGCTCAGGTCACCTCGGGCCGCTGTGGCGCGGGGCACCCTGTGGGTCTGGGCAGGTCTGGTGCCCGTGTCCGTCCTGTGTCCCGCGCAGCCGCTTCGCAGAAGGCTTCCTTTGAGAGTTTCCTCCTGCTTTCCCAGCGCGCTCGCCCACACTGTAGGCTGTTCACGTTGCGCGGCGCTTTGTGTTTTCTTTACTGAGCACACGGCTCGGCCGAGTCTTTGTGGAACGCTGTCTTGTTCATTAGCAGGCCTTTCTTTACTCTTTCGCTATTTTCCCCTCAGCCCTTTTATTCTTTCTAAAAGCGAAGTAAAGAAGTTCCTTTGGTGGGAATTGTGCAAACAGTTACCTGCAGGGGGAACTGTGCCTGAACGGCGGCCCAAGGGCGCTTGCTTCCTTTTGGTGACAGATGAGCAATAAAATACATATTTAGGATTCAGTGTTGTTTTTTTTTAATGGACCTGAACTTAAAAAGCAATTCCTTTTAGAAGAAAACAGCTTTAAAAAAATACAACTGGTTCCTAGAATGTTAATCTTCTGGTTGGTACAAGCTGTGTAGTCGTTTTGAGTGATAGCTGTCGGCAGAGGAGACTCACAGGGTCGGAAGGTTGTCCGAGGTATTTAACTTGTATTTTCTCCTGTTGGAATGTCACAGTGAGGGAAGGCCGTGGTGACGCTGTCCTCGCGGCCCAGCGTCGCGGCTGGCCAGGGGTGCGGGCCGTGTTCTGGAGANGTAGTCGTTTTGAGTGATAGCTGTCGGCAGAGGAGACTCACAGGGTCGGAAGGTTGTCCGAGGTATTTAACTTGTATTTTCTCCTGTTGGAATGTCACAGTGAGGGAAGGCTGTGGTGACGCTGTCCTCGCGGCCCAGCGTCGCGGCTGGCCAGGGGTGCGGGCCGTGTTCTGGAGATGGGAACAGACACACCCATACGCGTGGCTAAGTCTCGTGGTTAAGAGGGTTTCCACTCTTGCCATCCCTGCAGGTGGGCCAACTCGGGAGACTGTGTAGACGAGGTGAAGATCAGTGTAGACAGAGCGCTGCCGTCTGTGCTGTGGCGTCTTAGCTTTTGGTGGGTTTCATACGTGGTAGGAGGAGGGGAGTGGGGGCCTTGGTGGGGGCACCCAGAGCCCAGGACAAGTGCCAGTGGCCCTGCCGCGGGGGGCCTGGCCTTGGGGGTGAGCAGTTCTGGCTACAGGGACCAGAGCCGACCCATGGAACGAGTGGTGCCTGAGCCTGGGGGAACGAGCGGGTGGTCCTCCTGCCAGGGGGACACGTGCCCCCAACGGCAGGGAAGCGCGCTGAGCCTAGGGGCCTGGTGGGGGAGAGGCTGGAACCACCGCCAGGACCAGAGGCGAGGTGCTGCACGGCTCCCGGGAGGCTCTGGTTCCTGTGCTGGGTTGGTGGGGAAGAACCGTCAGTGATGGCACGCCCTTGTTCTGCCCGCGGATCGCCCCAGCCCTCCCACTCCCAAGCACGAGGAAGTCCCGCGTTCCCCTTCAGGATGGCCCTGCTGGACCCCTGGCGCGTCCCGCAGCTGGGCCGGGAGCTGGAGGGGGGCGGTCTGTGGGCACTGAACACGCAGCTGGCCCTCCCTGCACACAGCTGAGTGGCGGGGCCACTGGGTCCCCAAGCTTCTGGTCTTCAGTCCAAGTTGTGCTGAAACCAGCCCCCTTCTTGAGCGCCGGCTGTGGTGTTGAGCCCCTGACGGTGTCCTCCTCGTGGGGGCTTGAGGTGTCTCTGGCTGGCTAACCTGTGCGGTCAGGCTCCCCGAGAACTTCCAACACGAGGGATGAGGGCCTCTCTGCTTTGCCTCCAGGAGGTCCCTTGGCCCAGGTGCAGAGTGGACCAGTGGCATCTGAGTTCCTAGAAAGCCAGACCTTGGTCAGGACCCAGGAGTCAACATGTGTCCTCTTCCCAGGGCGGTGGGCGCCCGTCCTGTCTGGTAATTGCATCCTGGGGACTTGGCGCGTCCCTCGCTGGCAGCTCTGCAGCACAGAGGGTTGACCCCCCCCACCCCCCACCCCGGGCTCCTGCGGCATGTGGTTGGAGGGGAGGGTGGGCACGCTGACCAGCTGGGTGATGTAGGAAGATGACTATGTGCCTTATATTTACACCAGCGAGGAGGTCTTGAAATAGGGTACCCGCTGGGACTAGCGAGGAAGACACAGGCTTACTGTCTTAAACAGAACCAGCACTTGACAGAGGTGGGGTTGGCAGGACTTGGTGACCTCTTGGATGGAGGTCAGAGAGAACTAGCGTGGTGCCCAGTGAAGACTGAGTCAGGCAGGCAGGGCGAGCCAAACGCGTGGAGTCCGGGGTGGCGGGGTGGCTTTGGATACGGTGGTGTGTCTCTGACGTCGCGGTCGGGACGTCGGGCAGGCAGGTGAGTATCCCAGGGAAGCCCACGCCCCGCTGACGTGTGCCGTGGTGACAGCGCAGAGCTGTCAGGAGACGCCGGGGCGGGGGCCGCCCGAGGGCTGAGGTTGCAGGGAGCAGCCCTGCGTGGGGAGCTTGGGGAGGGGAGAATGCGGGGTGGCAGAGTGAGGATGGAGGCAGCAGGACGTGGGTTCGAGTGACCAGAGGCAGTGGTTGGGAAGACGCCAGGAGGGCACGGAACCTGCGGGAGCCCGAGAGCCGCGTGGAAGGCCGGCCGCGGAGCCCCCTATGCGGGGAGCAGCCCTGCGTGGGGAGCTTGGGGAGGGGAGAATGCGGGGTGGCAGAGTGAGGATGGAGGCAGCAGGACGTGGGTTCGAGTGACCAGAGGCAGTGGTTGGGAAGACGGCAGGAGGGCACGGAACCTGCGGGAGCCCGAGAGCCGCGTGGAAGGCCGGCCGCGGAGCCCCCTGCCTGGGGAGGTACCCCCGGGTCCTGGCCGCTGCCGGCACTGGCGAGCCGTCTCTAAACTTCTGGAGCACGCTCTGTGAGCCGGAGCCCTGTGCAGGGGCAGCTCGCAAAGGCTCCGTGGGTTTCCTGATGGCGGGGGCCCCTCACGACAGGCCAGGAGCCGGGCTGGGAGGGTCGGCAGGCACAGCACTCCTGGTGGGCTTAGCAGGGGCAGGAGCCGCAGCTGGGAGGATAAATGGCCAGTGGGAGGAAGGAGACCCCTG